>LYUA01002959.1:77122-91334 GCA_002093875.1 Calopteryx splendens
CGGCTCGGGTTTCCCTCTTCCAGTCCCTTCGTCGCAGTGCACCCGGTTGCGCATAGGATGACGGTGACATCATCAAGTTGGCGGGGAGGAGTGGAGATGGGATTTTTTTTCCCTTTCGTGAGAGAAAAGGTCACTGCTATTTTACTTTTTTCCTTGAATTCGGACTTGCACTTCTCGCGCGTACTCAATGCCTTGTGCCCTAGCCGCTTCCGGTCCCTTAGTTCAGTTTCAACGCTCGGGTTGGTTGGGGTTCGGTTAGATGTTTTCGTCTTTCGTGATCAAAGGACGAGTTTTCTGCGCGAAACAATTGTTTAAATAGTTCAACCGTTTCGCATTAGATGGCGGTGTGCTGATCTACTGTCATTCAGGGAAGTGCTTGGGGCTTTGTGCGACCATCGCATTTCGTCACCAAGCACATCTTTTCACCTTGGCGGAATGTTGCACTTGGTTATTACTCCTGCGGGGTTACGCCTAGGTGACCGCGATGACCCCCTCTAGGATTGCGAGACAAACATTCGTATTTTCGCTCTTGTCTCGTTCCCTTGTTGGGTGGGTGGTTGGATGGACACACTTCTACTTGGTACCCTGCGAGCCAGGGTGCGTGGACTCCCCTTCCGGGCATGCACTGGTATCTACCCGTTAATGAGATAAGCTTTGTTCTTTTCCACCTGATTGTGTGATCTAGTGGAAAAGTACAAAGTTGACCTCATTAATCGATGTCAGACACTTCCACGGAGTCGCGCTTGAAAGTACTAAATATGCGCTATCCACATTTTCCTAAAACATACATTTTCTAAAACCGTTTCCATTCATACATTTTCCTAAAGCTATTGGGACGAGAAGTTATGCCATTACATAGATTAGGACTGGTAAAGAGCTTTGCATGCGCTCCATTATCTTTGTTTCGATTAGGCAATACTCTTCGTGTGCGTGACGAGCTACCACTAGTGATTGTTAAACAGAAAGCAACAGCTCGCGAAATGGCTACAGACTAGTACACTTTACTTGACTTGATATTCCCTGGGCGGCTTGGACCCCGCGGCTAGTGGAAGTGTAACACCATTCGGTTCCCAGCTGCACTCGGGCGGTGTCCAGACGGGTGTGGGGTTCGACTTCCGTCGCCGTCCGCTCAGACTTCAGCGGTGCACCGGGTGCGGATTTTCCCGAGAAAACTCTCAGCCAACGTTTGTCACCAGATTTCTCTGAGAAATAGCATGTTGATCATGGCAACGAACTAGCCCTCGCCACCAAGCGCCGTGGTTTCACCCGACGTCCGGCCTCTGCGACAGTTATTCCTGTTTCCGGCGAGAGGAGGGCCACACCATCCCCTCGCGGCCGGAAAACAGCCATGCAGTCGTCGGCTGGTCGATCGTCTTCTTTACTCCTCCTTAATCCTGGCAGATTGTTGGTATGCGTACCCTCCAAGCGGGAGATTTCTGGTATTGATTCCACCCAGATCCCTCCGGATGCCCTTTGGGTCAGGCAGATGGGCTGTGTGATAGAGGCCTTTCGTACCCCTTGACACATGCCCAAAACACCGTAATGCTTAACGAAATTAACTCTGGCGAATAAGCATATAAAAAGGGATATTTTCCCATTCTTTTAAATAAATTTTCGAAAATGTGCAACAGCAGACGCTACATCCTCGCTCTTACCTAACTTTGTGGTATTTTATTTCAAAAAACTTTATTTGTTACTTCCTACGTTTACAGACCGAAGGATGAATTAAACATGGCTTATTGTGAAGAAGGATCTGGTGTTTTCCAGGCGCCCTCACCTTCCTCAAATTTCAATCATCTCCATCCAGCTCCACTCCCCTCCCTCCAGTTCCAATCATCTCCCTCCAGTTCCAATATTCTCCCTACCATTCCAAACACCTTCCTCAAGTTCCAATCATTTCCCTCCAGTTTCACTCTCCTTCCTCCAGCTCCAGTCACATTTCTCCAGTTCCAATGACCTCCCCCCAGTTCCATTCACCTCCCTCTAGTTCCAATCCTTCCCCTCCAGTTCCAATCATTCCCCTCCAGTTCCAATCCTTTTCCTCCAGTTCCATTAACCTCTCTACAACTCCAGTCACCTTTCTCCAGTGCCAATCATCTCCCTCCAGCTGCAATCACCTTTCTCTAGTTCCAATCATCTCCCTCCAGTTCCACTCAACATCCTTCAGTAACGATCACCTCCGTCCAGTTCCAATGAATTTCTCCAGTTTCACACTCCTATCTCCATCTCCACGCACGTTCCTTCAGTGTAACTCACCAGTTCCAATCATCTATTTCCTGTTCCAAACACCTCTCTACAACTCCACTCACCTCCCTACCCTCCACTAACCTTCCTCCCGTTGCAATTACCTTCCTCCAGTTCCAATCAACTCCATCCGGTTCCACTCAACTCCA
Source organism: Calopteryx splendens (assembly GCA_002093875.1). Classification (NCBI taxonomy): domain Eukaryota; kingdom Metazoa; phylum Arthropoda; class Insecta; order Odonata; family Calopterygidae; genus Calopteryx; species Calopteryx splendens. The sequence continues at coordinate 79,516 of LYUA01002959.1, forward strand.
TCCGGTTCCAATCATTTCCCTCCAGTTCCACTCGCTTTCCTTCGGTTCCATTCATCTCTCTACAACTCCAGTCACCTTCCTCCAGTTCCAATCACCTTCTTCCAGTTCTAATCATCTACCCTCAGTTTCACTAAGCCTTCTCCAGCTCCATTCAATTTTCTCCAGTTCCAATCACATCCCCCCAGTTCCACTCACCTTTCTCCAGCTCCACTAACCTTCCTCCTGCTCCAATCATCTCCCTCCAGTTTGATTCACCTTTCTCCAGGTCCACTCAGCTCCCTCCGGTTCCAACCACCTTCCTTTAGTTCCAATCATCTCCCTCCAGCTCCAATCATCTCCCTCCAGTTCCAATCACATCCCTTCTGTTCCACTCACCTTTCTCCAGTTCCAATCACTTTTCTCCTGTTCCAATCACCTTTTTCCAGTTCCAGACACCTCCACCCATTTCCACTGACCTACCATCAGTTTAACTCGCCTCTCTACAGCCCCACTAATCTCCCACCATCTCCAATCACCTCTCTCCATCTCCGCGCACCTTTCTCCCGTTCCATTCACCCCTCTCCAGCTACAATCACCTCCCTCCTGTTCCAATCGCCTCCCACCACCATCTCTCACCTCCCTCCAGTTTCATTCACTTCTATCCATCTCCACCCACCCTCTTCCTTCTCCATTGGAATGCTAGCCCATGCGGTGAATGCAACACTCAGCTAACGTCGCCCAAACGTTTAATTGAATAGAGCTTCTCCATCGCAACGTTGTCCAATTTAAAATATACACTGATGTTGATGGAGTGTGAAGATGTATATTCACCTTTTTTCCGTAATGTCGTAACTAACTAGTCTAGTTACGATGGTACTGCGTGGAATACAATCCTCGATTCGAATGTTTTGTGACTGAATATTCTATGGATTTTTACGATTCCGTCAGCTAAACGGGTCTCTGGATGTCTCTGAATTACATTTTAAATTCCGGAAGCAGCAATATATTTTTGAGTATATCCTACTTTCATTATAGGTTTTTGAAGGACTTACTACATTAAGCCTACAATATTTTTTTTTCATTACAGTATATTTTCTGCAACGCTTCATTCCATCCAACATGCTCAATCTTTTCCATTCTCTACCTCACTCTGCATTCCCACCTCTACTACTCTCTTCAACAATCCATCGCCACTCTGCTGTATATTTTGGAATAAACAATTTGCATTTGAAAAACTGCCCTTATGAAGTTACGCCGGTGGCACTAATAACGAGATAGTTAGGATGGGCTACTGCCTATCCTAAATTTTCTATGCACCGTTAAAATTACCGTAGTTTCTAGCGTAGCAAAATTAATTTTTGTCGACATTTAATTTCATAAAAAGTCAACTATAGTAAAGTACCCCATATTAATGTTGACTTAATGTTTTGCAAAACGTATAGGAGGAGTAAAATTTAACAAATGTTTTTTTTATCCATGCGTGGAAAATGTAGCATAAGGTTTATATAAATTAAGTGCAGCACCTAGATATGTGAAATTTTTCCACGCAAGCACTTTAAGTGATCCAGAACTATCACTGGGTGTGTAAGAGGTGAAGACTCACACGCCAGGATATAAATTTCATATACATGTAGGATCTGAATTTCCCATCCGGTCACTTCGTCCGGACAGTTCGAACACTCATGCATATATAATACGCGGATGGAATGGATAGTTCCCCGAATGCCTAACTCCTTCCTTTTATCGCATTTATGGGATTGCTTTGTGCCCGTGCACTTTCAGGTTAGTACGTGCGGAAGTGACCTAGCGTTGCCGTGTTCCGTTCCTAGACTTCTCATTCCTTTCATAGATTTCATGCTTACTCGTCCGACGTGCTCTCCCGGGCAGTCTCCCCCGCCATTGCATTGGCATCCGAATGGGAACTACGGCGGGTTTTTCCTTTTCTTTCCTCGCTCGATTGAATTCAGTCACCTCTTTTGGCAATGAAGACGCCTTTTAAAAACGAGTTGACCACTGCGTAATTCCATATTTAAAGTGGAAATTCCTGCTACTCTTTTTTTTGTTCTTTTTTTATCAGCTGGTCGCTCCTCGGAGTGGCATAATGTGGTGGTCTCCGGTTGCCTCCCATATCACTCTGCTTAAAGCATTTGCTGCCACTTCCTAAGTTTCGGTGAACACTGATATACTACTGCTGTAGTTAGTTCGCTAGTATACTTACTCACACCTTGGGTCTGCCCCTCTCAAGTATAGAAGGGCGCTGGACCTCTCTCTTCTTCGGGTAATCGGAGGTATATTCTCTTTTTGGCAGCCCCTTATAAATGCATATATGTTCGCTTCGGTATGACCGCATCACATTGAAGGGATGGAATTATGGGAGCGGCAAGCACATGCCTCTTTTCACACGGAGAACCTACGTGATCTTGAGAGATCTTGTCCAAATGAGATTGCCGAATTGAAAGGTTAGTCGAATTAATAGATTTTGTCCATGATTGTCAGGATTTGCTTAGGTTTTGTATCATCTGGTGTATCCATCTTGCGATAGTGTAGAGCCTAGTGCTGCCGTTATTGTATATCGATATGTATCAAACGCACTTATTCCGCAACTAACCTCAAGAGGTCGATCTTTTAGTCGCAACTCGGAGGGACACGCCCTGTAGCTTTAAGAATATGGGCAAGGTTTATCCGCTCATTAAAGACAAAAACCAACATTTTAAAACTGTTTAATTCCTCGCAATGTCTTTCACGCGCTATGCACACCCGCCATTTCATTTACAATGCTTGCATCCACTCTGTGCGCCAAAAATCGTCGCAAAGGTTTTTTGGCGAGGTGTTTTTCCGCGCTATTCACTATCCAGATTCTATGTTGATGAAAAGGTTAAGTTACAGCGTCGATGTTTAAATCGCAAAGTTTTCAATGCGTGTTGTTAGTTGTAGTAGTGTTTATATCATAATACGAGTTTGATAGAATAATAGCTAACCAAGTAAGCCAACTTCTACAGTAATTTGTCTCCTGTGCGGCTTCGATACAATCATTCGAATTCTTTATCGTTCACGGAAAAATGATATTTTACTCTTATCGGGTCGACAGTTTTCCTCTAAAATCTTGTAGGTATTACTTATCTCTCCTGCTGTGGTTCTTGAGGTCTTATAAAACATTCTGAACATCAACTGACAAGAGACCTACTCCTTATTTGCGTAATTGATTTAGTCTGTAATCTATTGTCCGGGATTTATTTTCAGATGAAGTCTTCTGAAAAGCTAGTCGCATGGCTAGATTATTACAACATTTCTTATCGAATCTAGCTCCCCTTCGATACAATCGATATATTTCGGTATCATTATCATTTCGAAATGATTTGTATGAAACGGGAGGCGTGGTTGTCCAGACGGTAGAGCGCTGGGCTACCAAACGGAGGGTCAGGGTTCGATTCCGAGTGATGCCCCTGGACACCCTTAGCTTCACCCATATGGTGTGATTTTTTCGGGTACCAGGCCATCCTGGGATATCACAGGCAGAGGGAACAGGGTATAAGGGAACAGGCCACCCCTTATTACCCTGATGTGTGAATTTCACATATGCCGTATTAGGACTTAGTACTAAGGGGTGAGCTCTTCTACCTTCTCCTACCAAACCAGCCTTCGGGTTGATGACTGTGGTTTTTTTTCCAAAGACGCCTCCTTGAATCGATCTTCAGCGGCCTGAGAGCGGTGCATATTCTGTTTCTCTTTGAGGCGGTGGTATTTCGCGTGAAGTGCGAGTGGTGCGTATCTACTCAGGATTTTGGCGCCATAGCAGATAAGGTTCGGATTCAAAGAGGAAATTGAGATTCGCGTCCGCAAATCAGATCAAATTCGAAAGGTTCTTGAGCCGAGGAAATAATAGCAAATTAGTCCCTACATTCGAAGGCGTCTCGATGGAAGTTGTGCTGGAGCCGTTCGCTTCGGCAGTCCTTTAAGGATGATGGACAGAGAAGCTCAGCTTTTGGCGATTTGGGGTGAGATGAACGCAATTCGAAAAACGAGACTTGTGGACTTGATTCGAAAATATGGCGTCTTCCCCTCTCTTTGCTTAGAAAGTTCTTCAATGTCTAAGGGTTCAGTGGATTGTCTCTGGAAATATTTAAAACGAAAGAACTGGTGAAAAAGATAACCCATTGAAACCATTGCATGTATTGGTGATTGGCTGTTTATTAGGGTCAGCTAAAACTTCCTTCCCCAGGAATCATTTAAAAAAAATAAGGAAAACTCATTTGACGGCAAAGGTTTTGAATGTTACCGCCCGTGAAGCTTCTCACTTCCTTTTCTCTTAATCATTGAAAAGGTCGTGGAAGTTCACCACCCATAGTAATTATTCTTTTGTTTATTTCCCCGGCTGTCCGATTGGACGAGGGCAGAACTTCATCTACAATCGCCTTCTTCACTACTTTCTACTGTCTTATCTAATAAGAATGGGGCATGATAGTCCAGTGGTTAAGAGCGCTGGGCTGCTAAACGGAGGTTTCCGGGTTTCGAATCCGAGTGACGCCTCTTGGCACCCTCGCCTCCACCCAAACAGTGTACCATTTTGCGGGTGCACCAGAGGTCATCCTGGGCAATCACCACAGGCGGTGAACAGGGAAAGAAGGAACTGCCGCCCCCCCCCCCTAAATTACCCTGAATAAGTGTGAATTTCACGCATGCCTTGTTAGGGCTTAGCACTGGGCGTGGGCTCCATCCTCACCCTCTACCAAACAGACCTTCGGGTCGATTGACTGTGGTTTTCATTTTTTTTATCTGATAAGAGATTGTTTAAAACAAAATTGACCGTATTTTTCCGTTCTTCGTCCATCCGTCGCCTAGTTTCCGAGTGGTGGTTAAGCATCGAGGCCTTTCAACCCTTTTCGCCCTGGAGGCCCTTGCGTCACAAGTGGCTCCCATCCAATCGCCTTATCAAGGCCTCGAGGCCTCCCTCGCCGTGCAGGACCAACGGTGTTGGTCGTACCTTTCCCGACACTCTCATGACGTAGGAACCATTATTGGAGTGGGCCCTGCTATTGTGTATTTTCATTTTCGGATGACCTCAGGAGAAAAAATTACGTGCAAAAAGTTATATTTTTGTATCCATCCACTGAATTCACGGACAAACTGGAGAATTCGCGTCAGGGAGAACACGACCTAATTGCGTCATGTCCTGAGGACCACTCCGAGGGAACGAGCCCCGGCTTGTGTTAGGTCCGCAGCCATTATTATGTAACTGAGTGCACCTAGACGTGTGTTGGCAATGGGAATGTCAGTTGGCAGTTATGTTTTTTGACTTAAATTGGTAGGGGGTATATAAACTTGGTTTTATTGTGATCGCAAATTTCGAGAGCTTTGCAAGAGTCTGAGCTGAGCAATAGTCTTTGCAAAAATCTGTCAGTGCTGGATTGAGCAGTGGTATCTTATTTTATCCTGATAATGTGACCAATTAATATAATTCGGGGTCCTAATTCTCCCTGCGGTGTTACTGACACTGACAACAACGAGTGCACTTCTCTCTTTCCCAGAGTCTCGCCATGCTGCCCTCCGTGACTACTGCACATTCCACCCACTCCAGTTTCCCCGCCACATGGCTATGCTTTCTTTTTTTTGTAACAATTTATCTCAAATCTAGCGGACCTTCGTTGAACTTTCTCTAAGCCCTTCATGGACACTTTCTCTTTCGGATTCCAAGCACGTCCCTCGCGGCCTATTCAGGGCGAAATGACACCAGTCCCTCACTCTATGATTATATTCCCTTGCAACCCATCTAATGGGTCCAGGCTGCTTCAAGGCGGACTCCCATTTTCTCCTCATGTCTGGGCCCCAATTTAAGAATGGAGGTAAGAGTACCATCCAAGCACTTGCCTTGTTTCAAATTACTTAACTCGATCCCGTGTATTTTATACTCTATGTCGTGTTTTCTTCTGCTCCATAATTTTGTCCCTGTTCATTTATTGTGATAAAAATCTAATTCCCCTTACTTACACCGATCCGAGATATAGTATAAATCGCTGTGTGTCGGAAAATAATCTTATATAGCTGCTGGCGCTGAATTTATTCTTATAAAGCATTTCGCTGAGATTTGGGATGTAATCACACTCCCTTGTGGCCCCCACCTGATGTGGCTGTGCCGATGCCATCAGTTATTATCATCATGCCGATGTATGTTGATAATAACTGACATGATGATCATATCAGCTATGTTGTTTACAATGAGATAATATTTCCTCGATCCAATTCATCACTTTCTCATTAGTACCTTAAAATTCTGGTCTATATATTATTTTTTTGCGACTCACATAGCCTGAGGTTTTCTGAAATGCAAATATACTGCTAGCATTTGAGTATTCCTTTCCTCTCATTTTAGACTATCATGAATTAAAATACCCATTCTTTTTTTACGCGATCTGCGTTTGATCAATCCAATGGGCTTAGTATTTTCTTGCATCCTAGAAAGTACACCACATTACCAATCATATGCTCTTAATATTTGATAAATATTTTATAAGATTTCTAAGACTTCAAACGGAATCAAAGCATATTTATGATTTCAGTTATATTTTCATTTGAAAGAACGGCCAACCATCCGACACTATCACAAACGCACAGGAGTTACGCATGTCCCACATTCACATCTAATATAAATTCTCTTAATATTTGTGTTCTCCTGTGCAAAATCCACAAATTCAAGGGCGCTTCAAATGTAAATTTCCTCCACGGATTGGTTAATCTGTGACGCAAGGAAGGCAAATTAATTTATAAAATACTACGTGCTGCTGTGTAGCTGACTACATGGTGGCCCTTGGTGGTTACACCTTCCTATGTAGAGGAAATATATTCTCCTAGTATCGGGACTTACAGTTACAGAATTGACACACCTATAAAACAACATGGTTGATTGCATCAGTGGCTCATGACTAAATGCCTTAATGATCCATGTGCTTTTACTAGAGGCTGGGCGTTGCTTCTGGAAGTACTCAGCTAAATCCAGGCTGCATGGTTTTCAGATAATCAATTCTTTTACCTTGGAAGTCAAAAGCACTCCTCTAGAGCCCTTGGGTATTTTCACTCATTGGGTTTACGACTGTGGTGGCATACCCGAGTATCCCAGTATCCCTGTCGTATTATTAAGTGACCGTTTGCCACTTTCTTTTGTTTTATATTTGTGGATGGCAGGGTCGTAGCGCTTGCTTATAAGAGCATGAGATAAGTTGTCTGCACTGGAGCGTCGAAAGTGAATGTCTGTCGAAGGTCAGTATCGGATAATCTAAAAGTAAAGAAAGTTGGTGCGGAGAAAGTAAGTGTCTTTGATTAAATTTAAATTCCCTATCGTCTTCGGACATTGTCGATCCGAAGATCGATTGACCGCAGCTCTCTCGCCCCTCTTAGCTTGCCCCTTCGGAACTCCCTATACATTCTTCACAACTGCACTCCATCTTATCCACCTAACTAATTCAATCCACGGTCTTCCTCTCTGTAATTCTTCCAAACCCATTCTCCTTTCAGTAATTATCTTCAGGAAACTGTCACGCCTAAGATTGAATCCAGTGAGAGGGCGTCTCTTATTCTGAGCTCCTTTCTTCCCCCTGTCCTCCGCTGACGCCATCTCGCCGTTTGGTATGCACAGTTCTTCCGTTTACCCCGTTTCTGCTGCTGCTCATCTTCTAGTCTCTGCGGCTCTTAGTCTGCGGCTCCACGCCTCGCAGTCCAGTGCCCTCCAGTCACGTGGTTCAATGAATTACCTACTTCTCTCGTCTGGCCTCTTTTTTATCGCTGGCTGTCAGAAAAATATCCTTTTGGACCAAGGTTTGGTACATTCATGTGTGTTAATATGAGTTTGTCGTCCATTTTATTGGTTATACCAGTTATCTGGTTTACGTAACATATTTGTCGATGTTTTTCCAAGATGGTGGATGATATCTAGATCTCTGTTTTAAAATAATCATTGTTGTTATGCATGCCCAAGATGCATTCATGCATTTATCCTTCTAAGGTAAGTTGGATTCATTCAACTGTTTCACACCAATTTTTTTAAATAGTAAGTGCTGCAGTATATTTCACTCCGTGGGCATTAACGTTTAATGTTTCTGAAAACATGGTAATGGATGAACATGGGTAGATGACACTACAAAACACGACGAGAATGAGATATCTTATAAACACACCTACGTTACATTTGATTACCTAGAAATCAGAGGCTGTGTAAGTAAAGCAAATGTTTGTTGCGTCTTTCAAACAAGCTCCCACGTGTCCAGAGGAGGCAACACTAAGAAAATCGTTAAGCAATCTACTAAAGTCCTGCGTATAAGAATTAAATTTAGTAATACCCACTCTTTCGAATGAGTGGCTGAAAGTCGCTGGATATTTCATTTTTAGATTGGGGGTGTGGGGGTGGGGGGTGGGGGTAATCGGAGTTTGACTGTGACTAAAATGGCGTCGATTCCCCTTCGGCGGGAGTTGGGGTTATTTTATGACGTCCCCGTCCCCCACGTCGGCAACAGCCCTTCGAAGGGCACCTTTCGAGCCTAGTTCCCTGCCTGCGGGAAGGAAGGGCCATTCACTTGCGGATTCCCTGGTGTCTTCTCGAAGCAGGCGAGTGCCGACGACACCGGATTCCCCTCAAACAATGCACAGCGATCAACGACCGCTTCTGGAGGCCGTGCGGCATGGAACTCGGTTGAAGCGGGTGGGTTGCCCTTTGGTGCCCTGCCCTCACGTACCGAAGGGGTGGGTGGGCCAGGGGCGGTAGGCGAGTTCCAGGGATACTCCCGATTCCCACTCGAAAGGGGTTTGGAGGAGAGAATGTAAGTACTCCAAGTGGAGTTCGGTCTCGGCCCGTCGGAGGAGACGACAAATTTTGGACCCCTCGTCGCCTTCCCCCCTCCTCCCCCCCAGGGATCAGAGAATATTTTTAAGATTTCCCAAACTGTCATAATCTCATTGGGAATCTATGGCACACTGTCAGCTTTCTTCGTATTTCCATGAAAGGGCGCAGTAAATTTTCTGTCTACCCTCGCAATAAATTATTACCAATCCTATCCACCTATTGTTCATGGCCAGGGACACGAGAAATCCCTTATTTGTGAATAGTGGACTCCAAAAGAATAGTAGGAAACGCGTACTTGAATAATTATAGGGAAGTAATTTTCCGGTATTTCTATCCCACGAGTTAACTGAAATTGGCCTCCTCCGCGAATTTCTCGCTTGAATACAGGCCATTCGCTAATTTTACCACATTTTTACCCGGAATCGAATCCGGTCCCTCCGATTAGTAGCTCAGCGCTCTACCCACTGGACTACCGATACTACCATTAACAGATAATTGTAGATATTTTTCATATTATCATCTCTAAAATATGCATAATTAACAATATATTCAGTACGAGCATTGTAATAAGTGAAGCTTCTTATCTTAGAGAAATTTGAAGAGGGTGTGTATGGCAATAGCTATAATAAAATCTGTAATTACTCCAATATTCCACGTGATCAAATTTCGAGCGATTCGGTAATAGAAAGATTAGAAAATGTGTTGCGCAGCTCGGGTTTAGAATGCCAAACTTTTCCAATTAGAAACAATCGAAAGAAAAGATTGTGAAACCATCGCTGGTTCAACTGATTTCAACTCGAATACGACTGATAAGCAGCTGATCATATTTAGTGATACTTACATTAAATAGGGTTCAGTTCCGTGTTAATTTGGGGGAAAAGGGTAGACCACCGAGGAAGTCGGGGCTCATGTGATTAATTATAAGAGATAAGGAATATTAGAATTTTCGGAAGGTTTCTACTCGGAAGGAATTAGTCCCGTTATGAATCTGTGGAGCATGTTTGGAATGGTTTATGAATGTGCGAAAGAAGTAAGCAAGTATTGGGTAAAAATGAAAGAAATTAGCGAATGAGAGAACATTTTTTTCCATTAAATGAAATCACATTTTTCTTACATTACCAGAGGGAACGTCGTGCATGTGAACGTTGGTAAAGCAAAAATAAATACCTAATGTAGGGATATTTTAAAAGTTACGGGTATGGTGGGTCGAATGATGAGCGGAAGAGCGAGTGCCGAAATGTCGCCCAGCGTCCCCTGAAAAGGCATTCCGCCGATATCGAGCGCAGCAGCACTGGATGAGTTTTTTGTTGCGTGGCAGTCACACTACACTACACTTACAGCATCGTGCAGGGGGGGGGCGACCCGACGTGATGATGATTCCCGGCGGTGGCGTGGAACAATTTTCCCCAGTTCCGACCCTTCTTTGGGTGCGGTGGAAGGTTCCGGGTGCGGTAACATGTCCTTGGGCGGCTGGGGCGCTAAACTGTGGGTCCCTGCGGGCGCGCAAGTTGGTAATAAGAGCCGGGGTCCCGGTTCCGACGCCGATTCCAGTTCATCGGCACCCGCCCCTCTGCTACCTAAAACCCTACCTCCCCCTGCTGATTCCTGAGAGCGCAAATTACCCAAGATGTCGGTCGGTGTTCTCTCTCCCGACGTAGGTAGAAGTTAGGTTTAAGGGTGCGTCGACGGCTAAGGTCATATTCGCACCCCTCAAAAAAAAATTAATTAATTAATTAATTAAAAATGAAATAAAAATTTAAACAAATTAAAAACACTAAATTGTTGCGCGTCATATTAGCTTTAAAAGGCCTTTATCTTTTAAAAACCGGACTACCTTATCCAGACGATCAGGGTCGTCACCTAAAACGTTTCCTAAGTTTCTGCCGATACTTAGCTTCGATGGCTTCGATGAACCCGGCATTTATCACATCTCTCCCGAGAGCCACTACCGCTGAAATTCCAAAATACTGGCAGTAAGACAAATTGTATAAATTGACTAGAGTTGGTCAAACGCAAAAGAGTGATAATCTTATTAAATAAACATCAACACTGAAAATGATGAAGATTGCGTATTTGTTTTATTTACACTATCTCTTGGTGATTACAAACATAATTAATAATTTCTTAAGAAAATTGATCACACCTACGTCCAATTTCACGGTTTGTAGTCTTTGTTAAAAGAAACAATAATATATACGCCGTTATGTAAGCGAAGTTAAACAATTAAAAAATACTGCAATCCAGTTTTCTGTAACCAGATACATTGTGAAAATATAAGTGGCCATCGTAAATAGTTTACTCGTTTATATACATATATATTTTTACTTTCACCCGACTAAATTTCACCCTTAAGAAATCGACGGCAGCGTTCGCAGCTGCTAGAGTAAGTGGGTGATGGCTAATGCTGAGTGCCTTTCCACTTGAACTGCTTTCTACGATTCTTCCGCGCTGCTAAATAGGAGAGCCTTTGGGAGCGACTTTAACTACGCTCCAAAATGGCATTTATTTGGAAAAACATATAATCACAAATGTAAATGCCATTTGTAAATTTGAAAAAAAATAGGGAATATAAGTTTGAACGGAATAAACACATTCGTTTAGTTGTTGACAATTGAATTTCGCCTCCATAAACTCGCACTAACTCGTTTTTATTAAACGTCGCTTCCCAATCAAACATTGATTACGATCAATCATGCTCAAGAGTTAGTTGGCTGCTTCCTTCCAACACGTCCACCTTCCTTCAATATTTCTCTTTTCGCGCTGAAACGACTGCAACATTGTCTCGTGTCGATCACTTCCCATCATCCTCGGCGTCGCCTCCACACGCGTGCGAGGCGGCTCTTCATGTGCTGTGTGCCATTTCCTTTGCGCACGACGCTGTGCATTCATTTCGTATGTGTACTTCTTCTTACTCTCTTCGTGAGAGAGAGGGAACGGCGGCGGACGCATCGTCGCTTCCCGCGCTGCCCTCGAAGCGAGCGAGGCTCTCTCTCACCCCAGACCCGACCTGAAC
>LYUA01002960.1:33025-44029 GCA_002093875.1 Calopteryx splendens
GGAGAAACCCGGCATGGGAGGGGGTGGGGGTGGTCCACTGACCATGGGGACAGGTGGCGGAGGAGGGGTTGGGATGAACTGTGCCATGGGCGGAGGAGGTGGGCCAGCCACGTCCGGCATTGGGGGTGGAGGGGGTGGTGGAGGAGGAGGAGGGCTGATCTTCGCTGGGGAAGTGGGTAGCCTGGAGGAGGGTGAAGGGAGAGAGGGCTGTTTCTCGGGAGAATGCTGAGGAGAAAGTTGGGACGTGGGAGATGATGTGGGGGAAGCAAGGCTCTTGGCCATGAGTGTCTTTTGTTTGGAAGGTGACGCCAATGCTGGTGGTGAAGTGAGCGCACTTGATTTTGCTTCTTCGGCCTTTGGCTCAATAATTTCATCCTTGCCGGTTGATTCATTGGGCTTTATTTCCACTGGGGAAGCTGACTTCTTCTCCGTTTGTTCATTTTCTTCCCTTTGAGGGGAAGGGCTAACAGTTTCAGATGTTGGAGAGGGGATCTTTGGTTGTTTGTGCAGCTTCTCACTTTCCACTTCCTTATTGGATAGTAATGTAACTTCTTCCTCAGTTGGAGAGCCAAAGTCAGCTTGAGCTGCTTGGGTTAGCCTCTAGAAATTTAATAATACGTAACATTAAGCATAATATGTTCAAGGGAGCCCAACATGATTTAAGAGGTCATCCAGATCTAATGCCTAAAATTCAGTTTCATATTCATGTATCTCATGTTATTAACTGCAATGCAAATAAATGTAACTCATTTACAAAAGATAAATTAATATTGTGCATTCAAAGCAAATGAATTTATTCCATGAGCATATTGCAGAAAAAATATTTAGCTCCGAGTAATTTTGATGGCACATAAACTCGGATACTGGTGTGAAAGTGTCTGCCAAAATGTCAGATGCTAATATCTCACTTCATGTGTGTATAGTTCTTTTGCCTGTTCCTAAAAATGCTTTGTGTATCTTCATTGCCATTAATGGCATGGGACATGGTTTCACAATTATCAAAATTCTTGCCTTATTTTACCAGCATCATTTCTTTTGCTTTCTGGGTCGTAAGCATTCAATCAGTGGAAAACACGGTAGCAGATGGGAAGAGAATTGATTGATTACTGATGACCAATGACATGGGAAATTACTATTGTATGGTCTGAATGCAGAAATTTCACATTTAAAATAGGTAACCATAAATCCTGAATATAAATACATACATAATTACCATTTTCAGCTACAAAATAAAACATTCTCATTACTAACTTCTACCCTTCAACCCATTACCATGGCAACAAGATAGTAAGTATGAGCATATCACCGGAGATATATTGGTGGCATACGTAGATTAAAGCTTATTTCTCAATATTTCTTAAGTTTATCATAGATGGAACACATTTTATTTGCACTCGTAACATATGATGAATTTCTCTTTTCCGGGACTTCCAAACATAAAGGAGTCATCCTACAATTATGAGCAAAAAGATCATTGATCCTGGGTGATTTGTTTGCCCTTGGATCCTTTACTGCAGTATCAAATTCATACCTGAGGGTTTATGTAGTCTCCTATATTTCTATCATCCACAGTACCACCTTCTTCCAGTATTATAGCATACATTTATTTTCCTTTATGAATATCCTTCAAATACTCCTTCCATTTACTTGCTTTACCTTTGTCTTCAATAAGAATTTCATCATTGCTATCACAAATGGCTTTGCTTGTTACATTTTGCTATCGTTAAAAATCAATGTATTTCCCTAATGAAGTTCCCAATAAAAAGGAGTCATCTTAGATTAGTGCAAATGGAGTAGTATGATTTTGACCTTTTCTATTTTCTCCAAAACTTAACAATTGTTCATGGCCTGGGAGTAAATTCTATGCAAAATATTTAGTTTACCTATATTTAGAATTAAATTTATCCCTTAAAAGTTGTGTGTCATTTTCCATGAACATCTACTCAATACTTTTTTAAATAATTCTACAGTGAGAAGAAAGGGATTTGCCCAAAAAAAGATGAAAAGAAACATGGCAAGTATGAAAAAATAAAAGCAAAACAGAGATATGTGCAGCAAAGTACGATTTCTTTTGAACTAATGACAGCAAGTTAGTAGTAATTGGTTTGAAAATGAATTCTAAATAATTTTTTGGTGGCCCTCACTAAAATTTACATTAAGATGATAGCAATCCACAAACATTACATATGAGGAAATAAAAATCATATCAATATTTTTGACATACCAATTTTAAGAAATACAAGAGACATAACATATAGTCATTAAATGGTCATGGGCCACATATATTTTTTTAGCCATCTCAACAATTCATTTAAAATTCAATTTTGAAATTTACACATGACCACAATCTTCTTCAAAAATATCCAATAAAAATTTCACATCCTCCAACTTCCTTTCCATTTTTCTTAAATTATGGGAAATTTGAAACTTTTAAAGGGTAAATAATGTGTCATTAGTACATTTTGATGATACAGAACTTCTGGGAGCAGGAAGAAAGTGGCTGGAAATAGTAAATTCTATGCAGGCTAAAGCGATATTTACCCATACACCTATTGGTATAATTAGCAAGGGGGTCTGTGCAGGAGGGCCATTACCCCCATGAGGGTAATCTACTCCTTTTCAATGCACTCAGGCACACCACTGCATATAACTTTTTATGTTATCAGACAAAAATAATTATGACAATACTGACTCAACAACTGGGATTGAGACATTAGAGAAATTATGAAATCATTATAACCAACCTCTATACTGGCTAAGGTTTGGCATTTTTCCAACTCCTGTTGCAATTTCACCACTGTTTCCTCTAACTGTATGATCCGCTCCTCATATTCACAGAGCTTCTCAGCTTGCTCGCCTCTCAAGGAAAACAAGGCCACTTCCTGAGTTTTAGACATCCGACTTAAGTTATCCTGATGCTCACGTTTTAAGCCCATGACAACTTGTTGGAACTCTGTAAAAGTGAAAATGGATGTATGAAAGAAAAAGGTAGGTACTTATTACAGCAAGTTGCAAAAACAAATGTGGACACTATATTCCTAGTGGTTGGTGAAGTGCCATGCAAGAAACAACTATCAGTGTAGCAAAAAGAGGTGAACATTGTGGTGTCTTGCCATGGACAGTTTTACACCCTTATTTTTATTTTATCAGCCTAATTTAAAAATGATTCCAAGAAATAATGCATGGTTTATATAAATTCTCTATCAATTCTTAAACTTTTTTCATGGTCCAATTTTGTCTCAAAGTCAAATCCTAACACACAGGCATTACAAAACTGACCTAAATATTTAGTGAAACTTCTATTTTACATTTTTAAGGGGAATGCTATAATGCAGTGCAAGATCAATGAAAAAAATGGGGAAGGGTAAAAGCAACATCACGTAAATGAAAATAAATTTAATAACATTTGGAATGCTTTTTGTCCAAAAAATTGAAAGAGTTCTATTTGTGCTTTACTCCTCAGCAATTTTTATTGTATTTTTCATTATTATTAGGTTTTCTATTTCTCAGAGAAACTGTAAGTAACTTCAGAGGAGCCAGCCACTGCTGTGGATACATATGTAAAACATTCACAATGCAAAAATCATTCATCTGAACTGGCTGAAGCACTTAGTCAGAGATCAAGGGTCCCGGCTTGGGTGAATGACTTTTGCATTGTAAATTTTTTGCATGCCTTTATTTCAGGTTGATGCAATTTTTTATACTTAATATTGTGAAAATCCTCCAGTAAAAATCACTAATACATGAAACTGGAGAGTACAAAATTGAAGTTCCACTGCAATGCTTAATATAATATAAGTCCTTAGATCATTTATTAAACTGGATTTTCAATTTAATTGCTTTTCAAATTAAACTTAAATGAAAATTCAGCTAATACACAATAGACTTGTTAAGTGCATACATACATGCATATCTTATTGAGGAGGATTAAACAAAATTTAATAACATCATTAGATTTTACTTAACCTCAGGGATCAAAGGTCATTTTGTATCTATTGAATTTTCAACTAGGTTTAATTATAGGCACTGAAATCAAATTTAAAATTCAACCAGCATGAATGATCTGAGGAATATTGAAACAAATTAATTTTGAATTAGAAGCCCACAGGAAAAGGCATATATTTTTCATTTGCAAAAACAGCTGAATGTTACTCACGGAAAAGGTTGCGCCACAATGATATTAATGAAGCAGAAATGTGTTATCGTAATACAAAAATATTTCCTTGAGAAGGTGAAAAAAATACTTATCATGACAAAATTACTACCTTAATACATTTTTTATAGAAAAACTTCCATTCCACTACAGAAAACTTAAAACCTAAAGGTATTAAATAATTTAGATAAATAATAACAGTTATCACATGCAAAAAACATTTCCAAATTATAAGATAAATGTTACCTACTAAAAATGTAAGTTAGCATTACTTTTCAAAGCCTGTGGATTAATAAAAATGTTAAGTATATAGAATAACAGCCAATTACCAACATAATACTGTAGAGTCATGCAATAAACTAATGCACAAAACAGATGGTCAGGCAGCTGTTTGTGCATCAATGTTGAAATGATGCAAATAAAAATAGCAGTGTGCACAAGAGAGAGATGAGTGGTTGCTTCTACAATGGGGTGGGCACTCCCACCCTCCCACCTTGGCCATTTTCACCACCTCCTGACTTCTCTTCCTCAGTCTTTGCAGAAGTATCCTCCACGGCAGGGGTAACTGGTAATGAGGCTGCCCTATAGGTCCCATTCACTGCTTCTGGAGACTTTCCTTTAGGACACATTGAAACATTGGGTTTGGGCAAAGCTAAGTAATTAGGTGAACCAAAAGTTCCTCAACGGTCCCTTCTTATGAATGGGAAAACAGCAATCTTACCTTACGGGTGGTTCTTTTTACCACCTGATTCACAATAGCCAATATATATAAATCCCAATTAAAGTAGGTAACAGGGAATCATTATTGGATAAGACTCAAGTTTTTAAACAATTAGTATAAACAGTTTCATCCTGATAACCCAACAATCCATGCATTTATGAGCAGGAATCCATGCCACCCGGCCTTCCAAGTTTTTTTAATGAAGAAAGTGATGTATCATTTGATTTTTTTTAAATATGAAACCATACCAGTGAAAATAATTATGTACATGGGTACTTGGAAATTTTTGTTTTAGTTAGATACACAGAAAACATACCCTAAATTAGAGTTAGTTTCATAGTTAGAGACCCATAGAATTTCAAAGGAAATTAATAATTTTTAAACAATCAGAAACAGCATCTTTTTGACTAAAATGTTCAATTTTAAGTCAAATTCAATTGAAAACAATGATTGCCAATGCATTAACAGTATCTTTGGGAGATAATCCAAATACTCGACAGTAAAAAGCGCTGAAAACAGAAACTATGTAGTGTCAATAGAACTGTTTGAATAAATTTGGGGAAGTGAGACTCTCTGCAACAATATAATTCAAGTTTGAAAAATAATTGAATCACTCACTATTTTATGTTCCATTGTTTGGACTATGACTATTTTAAGTGGGTATACCTATTAGGATTTCAGTTTCATAAACTATTTCATTTTAGATTCAGTTACGGAATGGTTACTGGAAACGGTCTATCAAAAACCTACTGGCTGCGGAGTTCACAGGTACCTATATTTTTAGTCTAAGCTGAGACAGTCCACAATAAGTCCATATTTACCAACTTTGTCGCATATTCTCCTTCCATACACTTCCTACAATCACCTTCCCTTGATTATATTAGCCTCTTAAAACTGTTCCCTTCATCATAAAACTTTTCATTTGTGATTATAAACATACATACATGCTAAGACATTAAACAACCAACCAACAACAAAGAGTGAAAATAATAAATCAGTTTTATCTTATTTCAGTCTTGGTCTAGCTATAGATTCTAAAAATCATTTCTATCCTCTTTCCATTCCAGGACACCTTATATCCAAACCCAAACAAATATGGGTTTCTGATGAAATGTATGGTTATTGTCTCCTATCCTGCTCTCAAAGGAAGTGTGGAAACTAAAGGAACAATGATCATTTTACAGTGCTTAGGGCTCAACAAAAGAAACGGAGAACATTTCTCTTGCATTATTTCTTTTCATACCATTGCCCTTTGAAAGTTAAATATTAATCATTTTACAGTGATGCACCAGGTACCCGGAAATTGCCAAGAATACCCAGCCCCAAAAATGCCCTGATGCCTGATTCCAGATCTCAGTGTTCAAAGTGGAATGTCTTAATGTAATAAATCTAATAAAGCAAGAGAGTCAAGACTTATTTTACTTTAATATTAACTAATTTAACTCTCAACAAAACCTTCACTGAGATCAAATATATTTACATAAGTGCATGTTGAAACATAAAGATTGAGAATTTGTTGATCTCTCAATTTAGGAATTTTTATTAGCATTTTATACGCTTTGAACAAAGATTAATATATTAATTTCTACATAAACCCTCTTGTCTTGACAAAAGTTTTTCTGGGGTACAAAAAATATTTTATAATAGGCTTGAATAAAAAGGGACTACACAGCTATTTATAAATTTCTATGAACAAATTGAATTCATACGATCATCAAATAATAATGGAAACATGTTCTGAATTGTAATTAAATCTTAAGATTTAAAAAAATAAAATAAAAAAATTCCAGCTACACAGCAGTTTTCATTAATAGTTAAGATAGCCATTACCTGGTATTCTTTTGTCCCAGTGCATCACTTATTAGTGAATTAGAAATTTTATTTAATGTCCAAATCAAATGCCATTATCACAGTGACAAATTACCTTGGTAACAGTGCGAACATTATGGAGCAGAGTATTTGTGACATGAAAGACTGCAAAAGCCATTTCATTTAGTGAAACTACACATGCTCCAAACTTCCAGGAACTAAGTACAGCAATTGAGAATTTTGTTTTCTTATTTTTATTGACATAAGTGATAACTGGTTCACAAGAAAACAATTGCTCAAATGTACAGTGGAAACCACTTTGATGTTGTCTTCTTAAATCATTAGAACAAATCATAAGCTCCTAAATTATACCAAGAACAGTCATTTTATATTCAAAATTGCCCATATGAACATGATATTGCCAAAGTGGTGGTCACAAATTCACTAGAAAATCGTTTTTTAAACATTCGGTTTAAAGCACTGCAATATGGCCTTTTTATATTTAAATAAATCAGAAACACTGCATAATATCTCCCACCCCCAGGGAGGGAGGGGAGCAACGCTTGCACTGTGTATTGCACAGTATGAGAATTAGACTCCACGCCGCTTATTAATATGTGAAAAATATTCTATGCTGGATGTAGTTTTAACAATTTCATTTGGGGGAATATTTCTGCCTCAGGTGGTCTGCTGTATCTAAATCACCCCATGCTATCGTCATTGTCAACCATAGTCCTCCATCAATTCTTCCATAGGTATCTCAAATTACATGTATTCTGCATTGTACCAATCCTGCCTGCTAATTGTTAGAAGAATTCGCTTCAATGACCCTAGTCAACAGCTTTTACCAACCCCTGGTTTACAATATTATAATGAATGAACCAATTACCAATTTAATAAACCAATTTCATATTTTACTAAACCAGCTTAAAAATTTATAAATACTATGTATGTACAAAGAAATTGTTACACCCATTCCAAATTATCCAAAAAGATAAGATTGGCTATCTATATTCTAGTGTTAGCAATAAAAAATATAAAGTTTTATTTTTGTAATTTAGGTTGCATAATATAAATTTAAATGAATGCAAAAATAATAATTTGGTATAAAAGTAAGACTATTATTTTTCAAAACTGTAATTGCTATTTTGAATGTCAGCACTTTATAGGGTAGGGCTTCTAAAAATATATTTTTAATACCTACATTATAATAATAAAACTGGCAAAAAAAGGGGTCCTAGTACAGGGGGTATCCATCTTGAGGGAGGAGACAGAAAGGGGATTCCAAAAAATATTTCTTACTCCTGAAATATTTCTATTGCATGAATTTCTAATGATATAGTGAAGTATACACCACATATTCCAGCAACCATCCAATGAATCTAAAGGAGTAATAACTTGGTTAAATGAGACTTGCAAGGCTTAGTAAGTTGAAGAGTTTCTGTTTGTGTTTAATAACATCATTAGCTATTTAAATTAAAGTTGAAATAAACACTAACATAAAAAATCATTTACATCAGCGGTGCCCAAACTTAGACCTAATTTGGAACCCCTATAAAGCCTTCCAAATCAGCCCATGATAGCCAGTCAAGTAATAGTGGTGATGAGAGGTTAGAGTCTAGAGAGGCTTCATTACCATCAATTATAAAATGAATCAGCTAAAATTTCAGCAAATCATATTCAAAAAGATTACCAAACTGAAATTATGGCTATACACCAACTTTCTTGCATAATTAATTCCAGCTTTATCAAATGTAGGCACACATGTGTTAGCTTTTTTTATTGCACGAATCACTGAAAGATTGAGACAACTGATTATGAAATTTCCAAAAATCAGTGATCAGCAATATCTATTGCATAATTCTTACTTTAAAATTTCTCATGTCTAGTTACCACACAAACTTTTCCCATGACAGATGAAATGCAATCACATCATAGGCACTTCATTGTCATGCATGTCATGTATGGAAGTAACTTTTCATTTGGTCATGCATCATTATGTTACTGGCCATCACTTGGCCAATAAAAGACCAGTTAGGAATGTGCCTTAATGTAAAAAAAAGTGAATGATTCAAATTGTTAATTCAGAATCATTGACTTTGATTGGTAGGAAAAGAATCTGCTTTCAACACCATTGACAAGTTTCTATATCATAAGGTTATATTATAATATGGACTTGTATGATAATTAAAATTAGGCTGATAACTGCTTCTTGTCATAATAAAGGAACTTTATGAAAATTGCATTTCATTTCATTTTTGGTGAATTCGCAATGCATGGATAAACATTTTAGGAGGGAAGGTCATGCTGAAGGCCACTAAACTTATAAAAGCCCTTATATGGCCAACAACACAAAAAGTTTGCACACCGCTGACTTAAATAACCATAAACACTCCTCTACATGTCTATACACCCTTCAGTAAATGTTGGAAGTTGCTTTTTGAAAATATCTTCTAGAAATAGCATTTACTACAGTAATGATTTCAATTAATTATTCACGAAAAGTTAATTAATGAAGGCACTCAGAAAGGAAGAAAATAGGTTTTCCTTAATAAAGAAATGTTCTTTGATCAACTTAAGAAATAAAATTAATTGACTGCCAACTTTTACTGAAGAGCATACATATATTACACTCATGCTCTGAATGCCAAAAACATTCCTCCTCCTGCTCCACAACTGAAGAATCACAAAAAATGTAACTTGCCATAGGCAGTTTTTATAACAAAAATGTACTGACCAGCCTCAGAGTACCTTGCTCCTGGACGTGGAGCAGCTGTAGCCAGATCAGGAAGACTTGGAGGCCATGATACTGGAGGGAGCTTGCCAGGGGTGGGTGGAGGAGCAATGGGAACCTCTGAGTGGGCCCAATAGTACATGAGGTCAGGCTGTAATGCAAAGGAAAAAAAATGCATTAATGAGACATTTTCTCAGTAAATCATAATGCATCCTCATTTTATTTCGCCTAGAAGTGAATGGTAATGGACTGCAGATAATAAAGTCTACATGATGCTCCCAACCAACAATGTTAAAATGATACTTAGTTGGTCAGGGGTGTAAATTATGGCAATGCAATGTTTGTTAGATAAAATTGCAAACACTTTAGATATAAATACATTAGGAAAAAAGTATACACCTATCCAAAACTATCCACTAGCTGATCTACCTTCAAATATATATATCTGGTTAAGGGACTCCAGATTCTAATCTCACTGTCATCACTCTGTCGTTGAATGATTTAAATTTAATAGATTTTATTCGACAAGGTGACCTAAAGAATCAATGCCAGCAGTAATACTGGGATTTTCATCATTCAGAGCTTCACTAAGGTAATAGCAATAACACCTCAACAATTGGAGTGTACAGTTTAATTAAATAACCATTACTGATTCACAATTAGTATTGGTACCTATTGGACTATTCTGGGTGGAACAGTCACTGCACACTGAAAACAAAATTTTAAGAAAAAAATCAATGCATACAGCACAATACAACTACCATGATAAGAGGGTTTTTAAGCTTTTTCAGGGTCTTGTACGTGATGAGAAATTTCATGTGAAGGGTCTGGAAATGCTTGAGGCTGTTATTTGCTCTTGCAATGCAAACACCTTAACCCTTTTACTGCCAGCTTTTTCTTTTTAGGCCAATCTGTCAGCCCTCACTGGTTGTGCAAAAGCTGCATCATGGGCCAATCTATTGGCCTACTTTGTTTATTTTAAATAACACAACTAAATGACAAAATAGGCAGTAAAAAATAAACATGGGATAATAAACAATAGACAATAAACACCATAAATATCATAAACATTGACATAATTAATTAAGATTAAGTACTTAAATTTATGTGAAAACAAGGTTTATACAAACTTCATGGAATGGGCATGGAAGTTTTCGCAGTCTACCTTGCAAGGGGCTACCAGCAAAAGGGTTAAAGACGCTCTTTGCCATGTGAGAAAAAGAAACCCAAGAAGGCTTCACACAGATAACTCAAAAGCTTCCTCAGCAACACCAATGACTGATATATGATTCATGTAATTATTAATTATAATTGGACATTAAGGGCATCACCAGTTGGTTAACGTTTATGGTTAGTAAATTTATCATCACAAACAATCTTTTTAATCCACACCCATTGGGTTAGTTAGTAGGCAAAGATTTTTTGGCCGTAGAAATTCACAGAGGTGCTCAAAAACTAAAGAATTACATTGCTGCCTCTCTGAATTTTCTAATAGACCACAAAAGATTTCTTACACTGATATCTGTAACAATGTTTGGAGTAAATTATTATTTTCAAGATAGCTGAAAGTATGAAACTTTGTGGGGA
>LYUA01002962.1:80933-93157 GCA_002093875.1 Calopteryx splendens
CCCCCCCCCCCCCCTGCCCCCCATCTCACTCACGCGCCTCCCCTCTTTCTTCCTTACACGGGGGACACGCGCCATAGCCGTGGAATGCGTGGTGCGTGCCCCTGCGGACACCGAGAGCCCCCCTCCCGTCGCCTCCACTGCCGTTCTGCGTCCCTCTCTGAAACGTCCCTCTCTCTCTTGAGATTTTAGTAATCGGTATGAAAAGAATGGGAATGATTAGCCAGTCATTAAGTAATTAGAGGGGGTTATTAGGTATACAACAGAATAACAGCAAAAACGTGCTTAGGTATGCCATGAAAGTAATCTGTATAAAATCAATCACAGTAATCAACCCTAAGGTTGGTTTGGGAGGTGAGGATAGAGCTCACCCAACCCAACTAAGCCCAACGGTGTGTGAAATTATCAGGGTAGAGTGGCCAGTTCCCTGTTCCCTGTTCATCGCCTGTGATTTCCCAAGACGACCTGGGACCCGTTAAAATGGTACACAGCTTGGGTATAGCTGAGGGTGCCCAGAATCGGTCGTAACCAGGAATCGAACCCGGGGCTTCCGGTCAGCAGTCCAGCGCTCAAACCACTGGACCTCCGCGTCCCTGTGCCATTCTTTTCCTAATGCACCCCCCCCTTCTAATAAAGCTCCGCCCGTGTAACTCCAAAATGCTTTTTATCTCTCGCTCATTGAAGCAGTGGAATTAAAAGTATTCGGCGTCTTCCCAGCCTCCGGTGAGGCAGACGCGAGGTGGGTGTGTTCCCGGGTCCACCACGGGGGTGGCTATCGCTCCATGGAGATGTGTGGGGGCGGACAGGAGGCGGGATAGGGGGCGGAATAGGGAGAGGATAGGGAGGATAGGGGGGGGCTCTTAAACTGGGTCAATTGCCTACCGTTGGGGAGGTGGCGGTGAAGTAGGATATTTCTCCCCTATCCCCTCCCTCTATATCCACATCCCACGGACGGATTAGGAATTTTAGCGAGGGGGGGGGGGCGAACCTGCGGCGGCCCAATACCTGTATATCTGTGGTCAATTAAAATGTTTCAATATATTTGTTGGCAGATTTTTTGTCGATTCCCTTAGTTAAACATCCTAAGCTAAGAAGCTTCTAAGCTAGGACAGAAAAAGAATGTTTTAGGCTCTATTATATTTCAAGCAATCGCTGTAATCATCCCGAAGGTCGGAGAGGGTAGAGTTCACCCTTTAGTACCAAGCCCAACGGTGAGTGAAATCCACACAGAAGGGTAATAAGGGTGGGAAATTCCTTTCCCAGTACCACCTATCAGATTTCCCAGGATGACCCGGTACCCGAAAATCACATTTTGGGTGAAGTTGGGGATGAGACATCACCCGGAATTGAACCCAAGCCCTCTGGTTGGTAGCTCAGCGCTCTACCCACTCGACTATCGCTGCCCTTTATTTTAACACGGAAATCGAGTGATCCGGGTTCGAGTCCCGATTCCGGCGAATGATTTCTGCATTGGGAATTTTTAGCATATAAATAGCACAGTAGTTTAAAAAAAATTGTTTTTCCGATCTATATAAATTTTTCCGCGGATATTTAGGAGAACATTTTTTCCTTCGAATGTTTCCCCTCTCTCCTTCGGCATCCATCCCTGTCCCTCCCCCACCCACCCAACTCTTGGTGGGTGGGTGGGAGGGGGAGCGTTGGTGCCGAAGTATCTCCTGTCACTTCCTGCAAAGTAGATTTCATTTCGCCAAAGGGACGCGATCGTATCGATATCAGTTGTGTGTAGGCAGATCTGTTTTTATCTGGAGATGGATTATTCCTATACCTACTTATTTCGAATTATTAAATAAAAATGATTTGCGTAGAAAATGCCTCGCGATAATATCGCGACGATTTCAGTTACTAACCGCTACTTCGGGGATGATTTTAAATAATTCAACAACACCTTTAACGAGGTCATGGATTCATGAACGTGCGCCATCAAATTTTCCTTTTTTCTTCTCTGGTTTTTCTCTTTCCTCTCTGGAGAACAGATGGTGGGGACTCCGGATAGCATGTTTCGCTATTGTTGTTGCAGATGTGGAGTCACGCAGATTGTGTGGGCGCTGAACTTATTCAAGTTCTCCCTAATGGCTTTCGAGGCCGACAAAGCGTCCGTTGCACGCATTATTCCCCATCTCGTCATTGAAGCAAAGGTTATTTCGTAGTATGTTTTTTTTTTTAAATTCCTTCCCTCGACAGGCTGAGGCGGAAAGGTTAGGTCAGTTCGAAACAACCAAAGGCATCATAGGCGGCCTCGTTTTTATGAGTTTTCACCAAAGTCCAAAACTTTTTCCGCGAACGGAAATCGGGGCATATTGCCGCAAACTGCAAGACGTCCTCGTCCCTGTCGAGGAAAAAGCACCGCAAACGAATGCGTTTTCACGCGAAATGTCTTCACTTGTATTTCAACCCGAAGGCACGTCGACTGAAGCCCGATGCGCCCCCGGGAGTCACTTACCAACCACTGTTGTGACAAACCCGTCGTTTCCCGCTATCTGCTCATTCACAATTCTGACAAGACACAAAGGATTGCGTGATGAACTTTGAGTGATGTGCGCAACGTTTCAAAGGGAAGCCCTGCTCTGAACGAGCAGAGTCTTGAATTGGCATTTAAGGAAAAAGAAAGGTTTGAGGAGGGGCAGGGAGTGGTCAGGGGAGAAATTCCAAGGGGGCGGGAGTGAAGGGGATGAAACACATGTTGATAACATTTGGGGAATGCTGAATGACATCTGCTAATGTGGAATGGGTGGGGTGTGTGAGGCACAGAGGGGGGAAATAGAGATTGAGTAGGCACGTTGGGTGGAGAGAAAGGAGGAGAGGTAGAGAAGGCATGGGGTAGTAAGGATTCGGAGTTGAAAGAGTGTTTTATTGGAATGTGGTGGTGTTCAGTGCCGTGGTAGCAGGGCCTTAGAAGTGTCTTAGTAGTCAACCCCCTAAGGATCACCCGGAGACCCCCGTCAGTGATGAACCTTCGACCTCCCGAACCTCCATCTTCCCGGCAGCGGATGAAGTCCCATCCTCCCTCCGACGGGCGTGACATTATTCCAAATCGCGGAAGCGGAGTCCGCTGTCAGACGCACACCAAGTACTCGCTCAAGACCGACACGCACTCTCCCCTACACTCCCAAACCCACCTCCCGTAATTCCCTGTGTGTATATGTGTTCTTTGAAGTTTCCGGTATGAACCAAAAGGTTTCCATCGGTCTAATGTGAAAGGCAAAATTTAATTTCACAACCATCACATCCGTTCGCAAAATTTGGGAGCGAACGTTGTGTCTGATTCAGCATTACTTTTTAAATTTATGCCAAGTGATGGCTCTTTTGAATATAGTAAACATTATTACGTGACATTGATTGTTGAATTAGTCAAATTCGCTGTCGAATTTTACCTTTACTTACCTTTACAGATGGGATTAAAAACAATTACAAGTATCTAGGTAAGTGTATTCTTGTAATCACATTTAATTTGCTACTTACGAGAAATATGCTGTGTTGTACTCATTTTCAAAAATACTTACATAAACGTTAAGACAATTCGCTTACCAGTGTGACTTAATGAACTTGTCAAGTGCATCAAGCTTTAAGGTGAATCACATTTTCTTTTAGGATTAAAAAGCTCACACATGCGAGTATTTTCATAAGTGTGCATATGAATTCACTGTCTTATTTCCTATGTAATGTATGTATGTGTTCGATCATCGCGAAAATGCATGTTAGTAGTAGTTACTGCCATTTCACCCTTCAGGTTATTTGCCACGAATGGCACGAATGACTTGCCTTGGTTGACAGTAGCTTGAGACGTTTGCTTTGCTGCATCGATTGTTTCTGTCAAATTTCGTTTGTCACTCCGATTGATTTTTTCAGATCTGCTCATTGAAATGCTTGGTGTTCTCGCAAGCTACAGTATCACTGTTAAAGAACTGAAGCTTTTATTTGGCACAATGAAAGCTGTTAACGGGAAATGGGTAAGTGTCCGCAGCCTGCCTGCTATGTATGTACTCCCTTACCGCATGTGTGTGAACTCCTGTGCTGGAGTTATAAACTGTCAACTTCCTCCCACCCACAGCCGAGACACTCACCGAAGCTCCTGAATGTCCTTCGGCAGATGCCACATCGCAATGGACCCGACGTGTTCTTCAGCTTTCCCGGAAGAAAAGGCTCCGTGAGTAAAGATCTCCCTTCCTCCTTCCGCTTCTCTGGAACTGACCAATCCGACGCGAAATATCGAAAATATATTAAATAACCTTGGTTAAATTTGTTGAACTGCGAATCATATTACTGAATATCAACTTACACAGCCTTTGGCTATTTTATTTACTGATAAAATCAAACCCTGAGATTGTATCACTTGCTGAACTGAGATATTCAAAGCCCAAATCCTATAAGCTATTATATCCATGGATCAAAAGTATGAACTGAAAGTATGCATTGCTAATTTTCACCGTGTTATGAAAGGGTTGAGGGTATAATGCTGGGTAAGTATTGGGCAAGCGAGGAAGAATGAGGAAAAGATTAGGCATGTTGTATGGAATGAAGGGAGAGGCAGGAAGTATGCAGAAATGGAGAAAGGGCTACAGTAGGGGTTTGTCCATCAGAAACCTACCTCAACCGGTAGAGTACCATTAATAATACATTATAAAAGGGTGGAAATGAGTTAGAATGCACTCCATTGAAATTCATAACCTTCTCCTTCATACATCAGATTTACATCACTTACAGTATGAAATCCCCTCGGGGTAGTTATCTCGGAAAGTGAAATCTTAAAGTATCGCAAACAAATTGTATTTAGGAAAATTTTATTTCCTGCATTTGGGTTTTAATAAGCTCATGCCACTTCTCAGCCTGTAGCGTACCGGACATCGCGGCTGTAAAAGCGTTGCGGAGGGAATGGAGTACATACATCGTATTATGTGGGAGGATACGCACTTAAAGTTATTATTAGCCCGCGAGCCCAGGAGTTACGCACTTAAAGTTATTATTTGCCCACGTGTCTGGTCTGTATTAGCTTTTTGCTGCCTTAAACAAACATCAATTTTGTATATTAAAATTCCACGTACCCTACTACCCAACAGCCCTTCTGTCGGCATTCGCACGATTATATAATCGTAGTTGTATATTTAACTTTTAATTGTTACTTAATATTTACCTACGCGATAAAAAATTGTTTTTCTACTGACGAAATCGAAAGTAATTAGTTTTTTTATAAAATAAAACTATTTCTCTACTAACTTGGCAGAAATCCATCATTATGAGTGGGATGTTCATAAGGAACAATAGCTCTGCGTTTCCACATTAGGATATATTTTTCACGATCATGGTTTCGTTACAAAAAAACATCAAATCAACTGATGATGTTGTCATTCTTTTGTCTTTTTTTGGGTCAAAAACGGGCAAATTTACGCATTATTTGTTTAAATTTAATTACTTTTATGTAATATCGTGCGAGATTTGGATATGATAAAAACTTCAATGAATGTGGTCCTTCGTGGTGTGCATTTCCGCCAAAGTTGAGATTAATATTTCTTTCCAATCCAATATTATAATGAATTATTTACAAAATTATAAATATTTTACTTTAAAATTAATTATTCAATCACAACACGGGCATTTATTATTTTTTAATCATGTGCATTTACATTTCTAATACTGTTAGTCCTTCGACTGATGTGAATGTATCTCTTGCGAACTATATTTATCCTCCCGCGTAATTTATTCATCATAACTTTCCTGCAATACGTTAATCTGAAACGTATTCGTGAACGTGCAAATTTGCATTGAAAATCTATTACAGAAACATATCGAAGATTGTTAAATGGCCTTTTGGAACGGACTCCAGTGTCCTATTGTGCCATTTTCAAATCTTCATAACTCATCAGGGAATGCATTGCGAACGATTCGCCTTCGATGTGGATTGTCGGTGAGTAAGCAAGTGCAATCAATCGCCTCATTGAAACAAGGAGTTAGCGGGGCGAAGTTCAGCAGGGACTCGAAATTGTCGTTCCTCGACAGTGCACCGTGGACAGCCTCCCGACTACTCCTGGTTCTTGTGCATTAGGACTCTCCGAGGTCGTGACGCCAAAATTTGGACATTTTCGAGACTTGGCGATTTCGAGCCCGTTGCTGAATAATAGTACCCTGGAAAAAGTTCTTGTGGTTCTTGTTTGCCGACGGCAACCGAGGAAGTCCAAATGGACGTGGCTGGCCCGTAACTCGCAACCTCGTTGTGTTTCGCTAACGATGTAGGTTACGTAACGATCTAGGTTAGGTAACGATGTAGGTAGATTTCGCTAACCTTAGTCTCGAGAATTTCAGTCGCTTGAGTTCGTTCAGAACGGTGCTGGGACAGTAACTAAAATGGTAGAATATCGTTAGAGATCAATATCAAGACTGGGAGATCAATGAGCATAGGTTGTTCGCATACTCATTGTGAGCAACGTCGGTTTGTCACCCTATTAGAGATTTGTATTCGACTTTTTATGATTGTTGTCGATCCGCCTACATGCATCGATGACCACTGGGGGATGTTTTCATAAGGTTGAATCAAATGAATGGTCAGTGTTGTTTCAGAGAATAATTTTCAGTATAGGTGTTAATTGGCTATCATCATTTTGGTTAAGTAATAAATTAATTGTGAATTTGACATATCCACTTGAGTTGTTGCTGTTTGTTCAAATGTATGTTGTTATGTTTCAGGCTGTTGTTCTACCTCCCCTGGCAAAGTGGCCCTACGAAAATGGGTTCACTTTCACAACGTGGTTTCGGCTTGATCCCATTAATTCAGTGAATATAGAACGGGAAAAGCCTTATCTTTACTGGTAATTTTCTTTTAATGATGTCGATATCAATTTTGTCTTGATAATTATTTATCTTCCGTTAACGAAATCCATTTCCTCATTTTAGCTTCAAGACGAGTAAAGGCGTTGGTTATTCTGCTCACTTTGTTGGCAACTGCCTTGTTTTAACATCAATGAAGATTAAAGGTAAAGGTTTCCAGCATTGTGTCAAATATGAATTCCAGCCACGAAAGGTGAGTAAATCAAGTATTGCAAAATTATTTCAGTCATATAGGTAATCTAAATAGCGATATGCAACTTGTCGGATTCTCCTTGTCACTAATTAATTCCTGCTTCTATTTTAGTGGTACATGATAGCCATTGTATACATTTACAACAGGTGGACCAAAAGTGAAATTAAATGTTTTGTCAATGGTCAGCTAGCTTCAAGTACAGAAATGGCGTGGTTTGTTTCGACCAATGAGGTAGGTGTCGCTAGGAATGAATAAAATAAGCATTCTGTATGCCCCATCCTGTGATGCATTATGAATGACAATGACGCCGTTTAATATTTGGCCCTTTCATTGAATTTTTCAGCCATTTGACAAGTGTTATATTGGTGCTACCCCTGAAGTTGACGAAGAGAGAGTGTTTTGCGGTCAAATGTCTGCCATATACCTGTTTAGCGAAGCATTGACGACGCATCAAATTTGTGCGATGCATAGGTTAGGACCTGGGTACAAAGTAAGTGGGTGGCTTCACATTCTCAGATAATTCAATTTTTTATCTATCATTTCATTTTGTTATAAATTGAATTGGAGGTTGATTATAAATTTAGAATATTTTTAATACCTCATCTTCTCCTTGAAAAATCTCTGTACTAATCTTTGGTTTGTCAATTCTTGGAACCGTAAACGTGTTCTGTGAACTGAGGAAAAAGCATCTTTCTCAAACCATATAATTGTTATAAGGGACCTCTAGTTTAGCCACTTGGAAAACTCAAGAGACACAAGGTTTCAATAATAAATATTAATATTGGCCATTGGTTTTAATATTGGCCTTTGACCCTTGTTTCTCTTGAAAGCATATAATGACTATAAATTGCATCTGCTGATCAATTAGCTATATTTCATCCAGATAGTTTATAACGTAAAATATAGGACATGTCAGACAATAGATAAACTTTGCTGATATTTGAACTGTCAAATACTCTTTGATAGTTAGATACTCTTGAGCTATTATAACATCGTAAGAGAGCCATTTTCTCATTGGAGCATAACCAAAATATGTTTCAAGATCCTGTCACTTTCAGATGAAATTAAATAGCTGAACCAGATGATCAGGCACATTTTTGTCAGTGGCAATCTAATGAATTGATTTGGAGGAAGTTCATTCTGTTCGGATGACGCAAATGCTCTTCTCATTGTTGGGTTGGTTGGTTGCAGTGCTGGTGCCTATGCGCTGAGAAATATCCCACTGGGAACAAGTATCGACGTATATCTGTACCAAGTTTTTTTTTGCCCTGAGTACCAACCCGTATTTTTTTTTCTGTGAATGGTAAGAGTTGGTACCGGTGCCTAGGTACCGATAAATATCCAGGATTATTATGCCCCAGTAACCGGCACCTAGGAAAAATGCCCCAGGTTTTCTGGTAAGAGGCCAAGGCCGGAAGGGGGCCCGATAGCCAATCGCGTCCCTCGTCTTCCAGCGTGGGCCTTTCGAAAGTGGGGCCGCGTTGTGCATCCGGCGGTTGGTAATAACAATAAATTGTCTTAATTGGGGCGAGATTGTGACTATGAATGGAGAGCCACCCTCCTTCCACTTCACCCCCCGATGGGACCCGTTACATCTGTTAAGCGTAAAAAGTGCGCATTGTATTATCCTAATAACGGATCTAGAAAACTGTTTGCTTTGCGAAACTTGACTAAAAGTGCGCGATGAGTTAGTGATCCTCCAGACTTGCAGATTTGTCGCCCGTGTTCATTAAAAAAATCACTTTTGCCTGTATGATCTCAATCGTAATTTTTGTTGGAAGAGATCATTATTTAAGTGAAGTGGAGAGAAACGAGAGGGGTGAAAATGAAAAGATATTCGTCTAAAAGAAGCACTCGTGAATGCCAATTGTAAGAAAAAAATCTGCTTCACTTGCTCTCAACGCTACCTATAGACCGGTTTTTCTATCATATTTCTACATTTAACCGCCAAGAGTATATGTGGCAGGGGGTGTTAGGCATCCAGAAGGCATTCTTCATCTTTTAACGTTTTAGCTCTGTTTCAACGTTAAATTCGAATGATTGGTATCTATCTAACAGTTTGAGGCGTGCATGCATTCTTCGTGCTTGAAGTGGCTCCCAGCAAAGGCTATTGCATGCTGTTCAATTCCGATATTAGGTTCTTCTGCGTAGGGTGCCAGATGCTCGAAGTCTTTTCAAGATGAGGTTTAACCCAGTTGCGAAATAACCTCTTGTTAAATTTTTCACTAGAATATTTTCCCTCTGTTCGTTTGATGACCTCCACGACTCCAGTATCTTGAGTCTTCGTTCGAGATAAGATCCTACCGAGTGACTTTGTAATGGGTAGCAAGTTATGATTGATGTAAGGAGGAGATATTCTCTTTAAGAGTTCGTCACTAACCTTTGTTTGCTCTTTCTTTTCCTGCTGCAGAGTCAATTTCGGTTTGATAATGAGTGCAACTTAAATCTCCCTGACAATCATAAAAGGGTGAGTGAACAACAACAACCCGACCAATGCATGACGGAGCAAAAGTTGGCGCCTGTAAGCTTTGTTTTGCTTATTTTTTTCCTATGCTATACGTATTATTATTATTATTTCAATTTACTTTTAAGCTAATTTCACTTTCTTCTTCTTTACAAGAGGTATGTGTGTGTACCAGTTGTAGTAAGTGGAAGATTTCTTTATTGTTTTGCATAGGCTTGCTCATTTTTATCGCCTATCATTTAGTGTATTTTGTGACAGTGAACATTTACTTACACGTTTTATTTTCATAAAACAGTACTTACTTACTTTGTTGTCAATTGTAGACCTTTTCCTAGTTTAGCATGTGGCTTAAAATATTTTCTTTTGATGCTTGAACTGTAATTTGTATTTTTGTGAGTAAGGTCATAATTTTGTGCATTTTTGATTTTGAAATTGAATTTGTTTAATCTTGTGAGTCCATTTTGCTCTAGCAAATCATGTTCTGAAGAAATTAATAAAATGGGTTTATTTAATTAATTAAATAGGTTCCTAATTCAGATTGTATGCATATCGTAAGGCACTGATGTAAGAACACGAAATCCAAGGGACCCAGAATTTATTTTAAAATATTCGTAATCTGTATCATCTTTCGTCAAGGTTTCAAAATTGAATATTTGAAAAAGAACTTACTTGACCAAATTTTCAGGCCTTATCATGGGAGATAGTTACCGAGGAATGTTTGATTTTTGGGAAAATATAGCAATTAGGTACTTTTAAATTCATTTTTCAAGTGCTAGAATTTTCTAGATTCGTGGGTCATTTCTCTGCTGTAGTCCGCCACTTTAATGATGGCAATCTTGCTGAACTGATTTTTGGTTTCTAATCTGGAAATATATCACGTGATCGAAAGAAACTCTCAGTAGCACGCCAATGGAACAACTCAATGGAAGAACCCCGGCGTGCAGAATTGTATAGCATGGCAATGCTTTGAAAGCCCTCAGCAGAAATTCCATTGCTCAAATGTGTACTCTAGGAAAGAACAAGCAAGGCAGAAATTAATTGAACTTGATAAGGTTTTAGTGCTCTAGGATATAAGCAAGCCGCATCAATGAGTCTTTTTTTTCATCCGAACGGGGGCATGGATGACCAAAAATGAGCGAAATAATGGGAGAGAGATTATTCAAGGTGATGTACATTGTGACCCAATCAATCCATTTAATATGAGTAATTAGGCCATCATGGGGAAACATTTCAAAACTAGTCACTCTGATCTACACGCTTTTTTACCGCACTGCGGAAACTACGATTTCTCTCTTTTCCCGATCCTCCATTGAGATAGATTTGAAAGCGCGCACATCTTTTTAATAAAACATGCCAAAAAATTTTGGGTTCCGTTTTTTCATGGATCCAATTCAGGATATTGTTTGCTTGATTAGTGAGGTTTTCTTGTAGTTTTTCCTGAGCATGTATGTCGTAGTGACAATTGCTTGGTGTCCCTTGAGTAATATATGTGTATCAACATGCTAAACATTCTGCATGTCTTCTGGTTTGCAGGGGACGTAGTTGATGTGATCCCATTTACTCATATTGAGACACTTCTCATTTAAGAAACTATTTATTTCATTCCAGGTGTTGTATGATGGAAAACTGTCCAGCACAATTGTGTTTATGTACAATCCCGTGGCAACTGATGGTCAGTTGTGCCTGCAGTCTGCTCCCAAAGGAAATGTGTCTTACTTTGTCCATACACCTCATGCTCTAATGTTACAGGTAATTAAGTATGTTTTTTTAACGTTCAAACTTTTTGATTGTTTTGATGAATTTGTTCCTACTTAAAAGTCTACGGATTCAGTGATGAAGTAATTTTCTATACAATTGCATAAAATCTAGGCCTTAATTTGTCATCCATTCCTAAGGTTTTCAAGATAATTCTCTACTGCCTGTCACTCTTGCGAAAATATTCGTTCTTAAAATTAAATCAATGTTTTTAGTAAAATAATAATGTATCAAAAAAATTTGCAATTTATATTAGTTTTAAACAAAGCATAATAAATAAAGCCTCTGATTTTTTTAATGTATGCTAAATAAAAGTTAATCAACGGATTTTTTATGCTTTTCTGAAAGTTGTCGCATGAGAAAAGAAACGTGTATAATACAAGAGTAATCAACCTTGAAATATTTGGTCAATTTCCACTGGATACATAGCCAGAGAACGTGTTTTGCTAAGTAAAAATATATCTGTGAACCTATGGACCATAAATTTAAGCTTTTGCTTAGCACCGCAATGAAGCGGAAAATGTATATTGCGATAATTTTTAAATAAAAATCTGCCCATGTGTACTACAAAGAGAGAGAGAGAGGGCTGGGGCCTTATAAAAAATGACAAGGACGATGGAACTTCAATAACCGGAAGTAGGCGGCAGTTCGCGCTGAAAACAAAAGCGGTCGCCGCGGGTCTCGTGCGTGGGTAGTTTGCGGGGGAGGGCGGGTGCAAATGGAAAGTTTTAGGCCTTGTCTGAATGACAAGCTGCATTCTTTAAAATTTATATATTACTTGGCAACTGATTTCCAAGGCCATTGTCAAATGCATGGGCAGATAGGCGGAGGCATGTCTATGGGCAGCGGCAAAGAGGGTGAACATTTTTGGAAAATTTAGATAAGGTACATGATCGTGCTTTTGCATATTTGCTGCTTTTTATTAGAAAAAAAACGTATGCAAAAGGACGGATACGTAGGTGGGGGGGGGGCGGGGGG
>LYUA01002962.1:106759-117708 GCA_002093875.1 Calopteryx splendens
GCTCCTCTTCTGATTCTGCCAGCACTGCTTGATCATTTGCATATTTCACCGTTTTTGTATCTTCAGCTAGAGTATCAAAATTTTAGGCTAAAGATAATCAAATTTTTGATATTCATTTTCTATAATGATAGCAATGGATCTTTTCTTGAAGAATTTAATGGGAGACCAATCCTAAGCTTCTCTAATATCTTTTCAGATTATGACTGAGCACATAAGCCAGCAGATATTATACACACGACACCCAGAGCCTGAGTCCCACTTCAGATTGGAAAATCCAAGTAAGATTTAGATGAGCTTACTGTTGACACCATCTCTGTCTGTCAACAGTATGTGCCTGTAAAATTA
This sequence comes from Calopteryx splendens, assembly GCA_002093875.1. NCBI lineage: Eukaryota > Metazoa > Arthropoda > Insecta > Odonata > Calopterygidae > Calopteryx > Calopteryx splendens. Next base: position 107,105 of record LYUA01002962.1, read on the forward strand.
ATGATTCTGAAAAACTCATTCTTTAAGAAGCAATAAAATCTCTCTCTGCAGTGATTCTGAAGGTAGTTGCTACATTGGTGCGCCAGTCAAAACAAACGGAGCAATTGCTGGATGTTAAGAAGCTGTTCCTCTCGGACATGACGCTGCTGTGCAACAATAACCGAGAGAACCGGAGGACAGTACTTCAGATGTCTGTGTGGCAGGTATGCAGAAGTTACAACCCTTGTAAAATAGTGAATTTGTTAGAATTTAAAGTGCAATAGAAAGGAAACTTTGAGGTACCTAGTAGGTAGTTTCATTCACTTAATACTTATAAGGTGGTTATTGAACATTATTTTAATAATTAATTAAATAATGTATTTATTTTCCATAATTTCAACAAGTTTCTTACTCCATAAATTAATCATATGAAACTTACTCTATTGATAAATTATATTATATTGGTACGAATGTTTTGAAACTGAAAAACCCTTTGTAGATGAATTAGAATCACACCCTCAATTGCAGCAGTGTGCCCTGAATTATCCAATCAAAAGTTCTGCTCCATAAGCTGAAGGAGTAACCACACACAAGATAAACTTGTGTATAGTTCTGCTAATGAGGATTTACTCATAGTTTCACTGCTGATTGGAACTAGATTGGATTTAAGGCTATTCAGTCAGGAAAATCGATGAAATTTTGGAAACCACTCAATTGCTTCAAAATCTGGAAAGAGTTGGGAAAAGGATTTAAAGTTAATTATGCTTTTAAAAACACTGATAATAAGACAGTTGATTCAGAACATGGTGATGAGAAGGGTCTTTGTAGTTTTGAGAGCTCACCATTGACCCACCACTACGTGCGCTTGTGCTCTCCCAACTTAAACTAGAAATAGATCGACTGGGGTCGCACCAGCGGCTGACATGGAAGCAAAGAGGAGATGATTCTCTACAGGTGACTAGTATCCAGGTGCTGAACAATTGAGTAACCCTTGTGAACTTACTAGAGATGGGTCGATTCCACTTTTTCCTCAAATCCAAATCTCTAATCGAATTTAACAGAGATTTGAACTGAATCTGCCTTTACAAATGTAATTTTAATTGTGCATTTTACTTACCTGTGTCAGCGAAAATACTTGATTTATACATAAGTATCTTGGTGCTGCACTTGCTAAAGATACTACAATTGGATTTTAATTGAATTTTCTATTTGAATTTATTTAGTACTTGAAATTGTCATATAAGAAATGCGCCAAGTTTAATAAAAGTAAACGTTATTTTCATAATAAAAAAGTATTAACTGAAATAGAGGTAAAAATCTATTAATTTTACCATAACATCCAGGAAAAAAGTTATACGTATAGACATATTGTAGTACGGTATATACACATGTATAGTAGACCCCCAATTTTTTGCCTAAAAATTTGGTTTTATAAAGTTGAACATACATGAATATGAACAGTAATTTTGCTCAGAATTTCCACACAACTTATGGAATCCTTGAGTAGCATGCAGAACTGACATAAAGTCAGAAGAATTCAGCTGTTGCTTTACATCAAAGCATTCGCTTCTGAGTACTTCTGAATGGGCTTTATGATTTTTGAATCGTGAGCCCACATGCCATGCTTACGAGCAGTGGGACTGTACTCAACTTCATCACTTATCTTCTGAAACAAAAATATTAGAAAAAAAATGAATTAAATAGAAACATTTTTAAAGAAAGTTGAATTTTCAACAAAATGTTTTGCTTCAAAATTTTCATGGCAGCAATTTACGAACTACATGCATAGTTTAGAAAGGCATGAGGATATAAAATTAAGATATACTTCCTAGAACTCAATCCCTTACAAATAAAAAGAGTAAATTGATGTACGTATGTACTAATAAAGGGGGGTGTGGTAGTCCCGTGGTTAGAATGCTGGGCTGCCGACCGGAGGGCCGGAGTTCGATTCCAGGTGACGCCTCTTGGCACTCTCAGCTTCGCCCAAGCTGTGTACCATTTTTCAGGTATCAGAACTACCTGGAAAACCACAGGCGGTACAGGGAAAGGAACTGGCCCCCCTTATTACCATCATGTGTGAATTTCACACACCTTGTTGGGCTTAGTACTGTGTGAGCTCTCTGCCCTCTTGGCCTACCAAACCGATCTTTGGGTTGATTACTGTGATTTGATCAAAACTTAAGAGTAAAATAAGTTCAAAGTATTTCATTAATGAGCTGCAAATCAATCTTTGAGAAACGAGGGGGCATCATCTCCTAGGGATACTAGGATCTCCGAGGGGGTTCTCTCCTAGGGATGTTCAGTAAAGAATTATCACAATTTTTTTAAACGACATATCTTCACTCATCCTCCAAATTTTGATATTATCAAAGCGCATGTTTTTCACCGCTTCTTCCACAAATGAGGCTGATAACTTTGTTTTTTTCCTCAGGAATGGTTGATTGCAATGGCCTACATTCATCCAAAGAACACAGAAGAGCAAAAAATATCAGACATGGTTTACTCCTTGTTTCGAATGTTGCTTCACCACGCCATCAAGCACGAGTATGGAGGGTGGAGAGTTTGGGTTGATACGTTGGCCATTGTCCACTCCAAGGTGAGGAGGGCTCATTTTCCTCTCTCTGTTCCCCATTCCTAGTTTGTCATTTGTTGTCTCTTCTGTCAATATGATGCTTTAGATTTTGGAATATTTTGGCATAATATTAAGTCTGGATAATAGGGAATACTCATATCATTAGTGGCTTGAATGTGACTTAGTGTGATATTTTTTTCCTTATGCAGTTTCGTTGAATAATATTAGAAAACAATTCATTATGCCGCTCTATGTCATGCTCAGAAATTTTATTAATGAGTGAAATGAAAAGCACAGAAAAATCTTTGTGACCTGTTTTTGCGGAGTTAATTTTAGAGGTTTGTAAGAATATTTCAGAGCTCTAAGTTAAAAACAAATTCCTTAAAAACTGTGTATAGAGTTTTTAAGGAAATGGGTTTTGGAATGGAAACACCATTTTTTTAACTTAGTGAAGTCAGTGTCTTTAAAATTTTTACACTAGGCTTAATATTTAATCAATATCATGAGTAGGGTTACTAGATGTTCTTAACAATATGCTGGACACAATGTTCTAAAATGTTGGAGGAAAATGGACAACATTGGGAAGTCATAGAGGATGAAATTAAAAAAATGCATATATATATTGTATTCATATTGTGACGCACCCCATCCTCTGCCTTCCACTTCCTCCTCTCCTAGTATTCAGATCCCGTGGGATCCATTCCCTCTGCCTTCCACCTCCTCCTCTCCTAGTATTCAGATCCATTCCCTCTGGTTTCCAAACTCACAACTCAAGTACCCTCCCTTGTCCTCTTTTGGTAAAAAGGGGTTCCCGAGTAGGGGAGAACGTTGCAAAGAAACCTTTTTCTCATTTTGCATAAACTTTGTTTGAGCCCAACTACATACTTTGGTGCAATCCCAAATGCAGTGAAATCTGGCCATGGGAGGGAATGTAATTCAGCTGAAGGACGACCAACTCCACGTGTGCTATCTCGGCAGTTTGGGTGATGGCGTGGGCTCCCCTGATAACCGGCTGCCACCATCATATGATAACTTCCTCACAATATGCATTTCATATTGTCTTAAAATATACTTACCAACAACAAAATCATGTTCACTTCTTCCTACTTTAGTTGTTAACTAAACTTTTGTGAAATTTGCACTTTCTCTATAATTTTGGCAGAATACTTGACAAGGTGAGATGGAACTGAAATGCGTTGTAATAACATGTGGTGCAGACATCAAGTATCAAATTGAAGGCACTATTGTTCTTGGCACTATTCTAGTGTCTCCTCTCAAACCACACTATGATCATATGAATATATTTATATATTGAATGGAATTTGGGGAGCATAAGCAGTTTAGTATGTACTGTACAATGGAGAGGCGTTTAAGTTGTCCAGGGCATGGCATCTGGTAACCCTAACCATTTGGGTTTCTGTAACATTCTGGAAGTCATATGTCTACATTGAAAATTTGTTCTAATAGATGTACCAATTAGAAAATTTATACCTGAAAAAAATCATATATTTGAATTCATAATTGGTTAACTGTTGGCAAATTTACCCATGTACATGGGAAATTAAATTACACCCACTCCCTGACTTCGGTGAAATTGTACCTTAAGCAAGCTTTACACTTCTGGAATTCTTTCGACTTACTCTTAGGAGGGCCAAGGAGCCCCTGCCATCTTAAATCTCTCCTGAAATATGCAGTGTGCTTATGTTCCTGGCGCCTTATTATGATCTGGTATATAATTTTAAATTTGTTTTCCTCTACTTGCAATGTTTGACTATCATGCTACCCACTTACAATTTGTACGTGCCATTTACTCATTATAAATGCAGTAAACACCCACATGGCATGACCGTTCTTCTTCAAAATTTTAATGTTTTGTGAAATCGTGCTCTTTAAAAAATGAATAAAATGGAGAATATAGAGTTTCAGTTTAACATCACTAACTCTTGGATTTCATTCAGCAATATGTCTTATAGATATGCAAATAACTAATATGCAACTATCTCTGGAAAATAATTTTGTATTCATGCTTACCGATATAAATTGCACCTCATATCGTTTGTCTTATTGAATTGAAAAATCTTGTTTTATTATATTTATAATATATTATTCCTATTTTAGCAACAATAATGTTAAGAACAATAATAAAATATCATTAAAAAATGTAATATTGTTGCACATATTCAATCAATCTCAGTAGGTAATGGAAAATCAGGAATCGTAAACAATTCTGGAGACTCAGTGGTGGATGTTAGTACTTTTGTAAGTAAGTAGGTACTTTTGAAGCCTTGAACTTGAAGAATGGTGTTATGCAATGCTGTTTTGCCTTCCTAATCATTTTAACACAATAGGAATTGAAGATGATTGTTAGTGATCTTGAAACCTGGTGTTGGTAAAGATCCGTAAGACATGAGCAACTCCATCCTTCCTCTCTCACCTCACGCAAATGGTTCTTTCATGTTAACTGGCCCATTTTTTATAAAAAAGAAGAAGTCCATTGTGGACAGGGCACTTTGTGCCCATCAGTCATATCTCTCTTTAATTGCAATTTGAAATGCCAAATGTTACAAAAAAGTGGTAAAAAGAGCTAAAAAAAAGGTACAGAAGTGGTACAAGAGGGACGTTACAAAAGAGGTAAAAAAATATGAAATGGTAAAGCAATTTAAAATACACATATTATTATGAATTTACCCTGACAAATACTCCAAAATTGAGTAAAATAACCTGCATAACAAGAAAGCTTTCATTTTGTTCTTGCAGCAGTACTCATGGGAAGTTTCAGGTTTTTAAGTAATTTATAACAAAAATTAATACTCATGGATTTTAGGCCACAGGCTGTTTACCTGGAAAGCAGACAAGAAGGGTATTAAGGACATTGTGTTACCTTGTGCCTCAAACCTATGAACAATGAGGTGTTCTGCTCAATAATATTTTTTGAATTTGATTTGACATCAAGTTGGATGGCAATTACATATTTGTATCTAGACATGGAATGGGCAAGATGCCATCCATGTTCCCTGAAAAATGGGCTCTAGAGAGTTTGATTTGATTTGTTACAAATCAATCTCATTGCTCAGTTTTGGATCTTAAAAATAGTCCAGGCCTGGGGTGAAAAACCCCCTAATGAAATTTCTATGAAGTGCACATGAATGACATTTGCCATTACAAATGTACAAGAATAGCAAAACACGTAAGAAAACCGTAGCCTGGATGGATTGGATAAGGTAGCCGAAGCTTTAATTGTAATGTGTTAATATGCATTACCCAAGACGCATGTGAATCAAGATTGGCATGTAAGAATTTTGTGTGGTCACATTGGGGAATATTATTCCTATCATGATCTCTCTTAAATTTTTAAGCCACTTGGATGCCAGTCTCAGTGAGTCAGCCAGTCTCAGTGCTTGATTTTTTGATTGATATTAGAGAAATTTACCACCAGGGATTTATTCACATTAATTTTTAAACAGTTTTTAGAGCACCATTTAGATAACTTCTGTGATGCAAAGTTAACTGATATAAGCAATGTATCCAGTTGTAGTGATATGAAATTAATGACTGATCCCAAGAATGTTGGGCCCTAGATGTTGCAAGTGCACTTATAGAGTGCACATTCTTATACACTTTGAAGTATTTCTTTTCTTGTTCAGGACAAATTTACCTTAGGTTGACTTAGTGCAAATTGGGCTCGTATTAGTCCAGGAGTGAGTGTATGCAATGGGCATTTGCTGTTGCAAGATTTTAATGCCGAGGCTAGCAAGTGAGGAGATCCAACACTAATGTAAACCTATTCCCACGATTAACTTTCGTACCTTTGAAGTCCATTAGGAGGCAAGCAGTCTTTGCATTCATTTTATTCTTCTTTCAAATTTTCTTCTTTCCATTGACAAAAGAGTAGGTGTTATGTATCATGATGTATTCATAAGGTTCTTGTTTTCCAGGGACCTGTTTTGGAAAAAGTCTTTCCAGCCTGGATGTGTGCATGCTCATATAATCAGGATCCTATTCTATTGCTTGCAAGTGTGTGCTATGTCTGTTAAGTCTGCAGTTTACATGGAAACTTTAATTTCAGGATTGGGTCTTAGACTGGTAGAAACAAATTTTTAATATAGTAATTTGAAAATTTTGATTTTAAACATCTTTGTGGTTTCCTACTAGAGTGCACATTAGTGGAGGCACTAGTAGGCATTCATTAGTGGACTCACTCTAGGAAAATTGGATGTTGCTACGTGTGAAGGTAGGGGGACAGTTTGCCCAGACTGTGGACTGCACAGATGATGAAGGTGTGACCAACTGTCCAGATGATGCTAGACTCTTTGGACTAGGCGTGTGGAATGGAGTATTTTGAGTGAATTTTTGTGTTGTGTTTTTTTGTTCATTCATTCATGCAGTGAAAGCTTATTCGATGATCTTGTTCCGTTGGTTTGCATGGTGTGAAAAGTTCTGGGGTGATGGCATTTTGATGAAGCAATCTACTGTAATCTTCATAAATATACAGCATCCTTTAAATGTCAAGAGTTAATTTGAGCAAAACTTATAATTTTTTCACAAACACAGATTGCAGCGAGCGAATGCAATTTGCACTTTTTAAGTATTTAAAAATAAATTTCATGGTTTCCATTCCATTAATTCCATAAAACATCATTAAGCAGGCAAAATACAATCTTTAGTTTAGTGTACATGTACTAACTTTGGATGCTTATTCTGATGGGAGTTACCTCTACATAGCATAATTCATGGTTACTATTAATTCATGAGCCTGTATTCACATGGTGAATTTAAGATATCCTAACAAATAAAGTCAATTTTTTTCAAATAAATTTTGGACCATACAATTGATAAAAATTCATATGTAACAACCATAAATAGTGTGGTATTAACTTATGTGTGGTAGAGGGTGTCCAGTTCTTTGACTTGACTAATCATTGGAAAAATATGTGTTGAATTATTGATTATATCCTTTAAAAATTTAAAAACATTAGCTGGCCTAAAAAAATTCTTGCTATGATTCTTGAAATTCAACTTGCTGTTTGTGTAAACTTTGTCTTGCACTCATTTCTGTTCGAATATGCTATTACTGTATTCATTTTGTAGGTACATACATATGATCGTGCTTGCTCTAGGAATATTTATGTGAGCTTATTGTTATATTTAGGGTTTTTTGTACACCTTTGAAAGAGCAGTAGAAATTTGGTGAATTATGTTATCATAAATTGAGATTTCCTTGAAATTAACTTTTTTTTAAATTTCTGCAGGTGTCTTATGAAGAGTTCAAACTTCAATTTGCTCAGATGTATGAACACTATGAGCGCCACCGCTCTGACAACATTACGGACCCGGCTGTGCGCCAGCAGCGCCCCATTAGCACCATTTCAGGATGGGACCAGCACGCTCACACCAGCTACCAGGCCCGCCCCCAGCAGCAGCAGCAGGGCACCATTGCATACGCTAACGACGAGGAGGAGAGGGGTGAAGAGGAGGAAGTGGCCGTATCCAAGCAAGAGATCCCTGCGTCCTCCAGCATCGAGGTCCAGACAAGGGTGGAGCGCCACCAAGTGGAAGCTATGGGTGTGGATGAAAGTGTGATCGCTGAGCAACAGCAGACGAAGCAGGGGAAAGGTGTGGCGAGTGAAGTGTGTAGTTGTGACATCCCGACAAAGGTCGACCAAAGTACAGCAGTGGGCGGTTCGTTAAGTGAAGTTGAAAATCTTGCGAGTCAATTGAGTTCGGAGTCCGGTTTGGACCTCCTGCCCTCTCCTAAACCCTTTAGTGCTGGTGTGGACAGTGCTTCTTCTGAAACAGTGCTCAAAATGGCGAACAGTGGTGCGACTATGGCTCTGGACAAATTTGTGGAATCAAAAGTGGATGAAAGGACTTTACCGGTGGAAAAGTTTGTTTCAGATCAAGAATGTCTTCCATCTCTTTCAACGCCAACTAAGTCAGACAGGTCTGTTGAGTGCCTTGATATTATCCAGGTAGAAGTGTTATCAGGACAAATTACTCCAGAGAAGTTGAGTGTCATTGAACCGGATACAGACAGCCGGTCCATCATGGGAGCATGCACAGTTTCTGACAGTGCCTCAATTGAAGTGAACTTATCTGTGACTGATAGTTGTGGTGATAGCAGTTCAGTTGAACATAAGGACTCTGGAAAAAATCTTGAGCTGAGTTCTACTTCTTTAACTCAGGAGGAAATAATAACTGTAGAGAAAGAAGGTACTTTAGATAATGAAGGTAACTTGGCATCAATGGCTGACTCAACAGAAACACTGGAGACGAATGATAAGACTATGGATGAGCGAGTTAGTCCAACAAATCTAAAATCAGAAGAAACTGAAACACTGGAAAAACCTTCAAGTGAGGAACCCAAGGTGGACAATGTGGTGAAAGATGAGCAAAGGAACTTGGATGACAATTCTGTGAACTCTCATGACCTCTTTGAGAAATCAGAGGAAACTGAGGTGGTGCTCCTTCATGATGCCAGCAGAAAAGCATCAACTGATGAGCTGGAATTGCTGACTCCTCCCCTGGAAAGGGAAGTCCTGGGTAGTGATTCATCTGAAGGCTATGCCACGCCCACCCATTACCCAAAAGCCTCATCACTTAGCGACAAAGATGATGGTGATGACGTCGTGACTGTGGAAGTCATCTCAGCCGGAGGAGAGGCAAAGGGTCCAGAGAAAATTGGGTGCATCGAGGAAGAGAGGGGGTCGGGGGACGGCGCCCAGCAAATGAAGGGTGAGGAGTTGATGTGCATGGAGAAAGACCCCAGCCCATGTGACAATGGCGATAAGAAGGCAATTCAAGTGGATTCACCCGAACATTTGGCCGACGGAGAAGAGCCCTCCTCGCCAGTTAAATTCACCAATGGAGTGAGAGATAGTGAAAGTGATGATGAGAAAAGCTCAGACTTGAAGGAGAGTGTGGGTCAGGGAAGTGAGCTGTTGGAGGAAATTAAGTCACCCAGGGACGTTATCACAATAATTGGCGGCGAAATCAATGATGAAAAAAGTGAGTGTGTCCCATCTGAATGTGAAGACAAGAGAGAAGTCGAGGGGTTGGAGTCACCCGTCAAGCAATCTGCCGATCAAGTGAAAAGCGATCCCACAGATGGCATCCTTGAATCAAAGAGCGAAAGAGATGTGGCACCGTCGTGTGTGTATGAAAATGGTGGAATCTCCCCCAGCCACAGTGTACCCTCTCAGGATATGTCAGTGTCTCCCATTTCCTTGTCTCCGGAAACGGAAACTGTGAATGGAACCAATAAACCCCAGGAGGGGGAAGGGAATGACGCACCAGCGGTGGAGGGGGGGAGAGTGGAGGAATCATCGGGGGAGGCGGGGAGGAGGAAGGAGAATGGAGCGGATGAGGAGGACGCGGACTGCGGCGTGACTGAAGAGAGCGTGGAGGAGGTCGCACCGGAGGAAAGGGTTGAAATGTGTTGGAGTGTCGAGAAGGATGCGCAGGAGAAGAGGGCTCTGATGGAGGCCGGGAAGGGGGGTGAGGGCAAGGATGACCCCCACGAGGGGAAGGCCGATTTTAGGGTCAATGCGGAAGGCCAGACGTCTGAAGTGTCGGCAGCTGAGAAGGTGCACAAGGAGGATGAACATGGCAAGCTGATTGGGAAGCAGCCGTCGACTCAGTCCATGGATGTTGCTCCGGCGAGGAAGGTGTCCTCACCGATGAAGAGGCCGAGGAGTGCATCGACGTCAACGCAGGTTGACCCTGTGCATTTTGGTGAGTCAAGTATAATATTATGCAAATGCTTGCAGGGGTGTGCTACTTGAGCTGCACCTTAGCTAGACTCTGTTATTTTGACAATGAACTGACAGTTTTAATGATTGCAAGGTTGTCAGCATTTGGAAATAAAGAGAGAATGAACGTGGGTTGGCACATTGGGTGCCTAGCCAGATGAGGGAGAATGCAAAACTGTACTTAGAATTTATAACTTATTTCTAATTGATCAGATCACTGCCACTGACTGCAAAATGGGTAAATTCCTTTGCCCAATAATAAGAAGTTGCAAGGCTCCTGAGACGTTATATCTGTCAGCCGGTGA
>LYUA01002962.1:144110-154492 GCA_002093875.1 Calopteryx splendens
CCCCCCATCCTCCTCCTCCCCCTTCTTCCGAAATCACAAACTTGTCGGCCCCGCCCACATGAGGTCATCTAGGTATAGAAACGCGGCCCACAGCCAAGGTAATTGAAAACAAGCAGAGCCCGTCTGTCGCTGGGCGCCTCTTCTTCCCTCCTTCCATCTAAGGAGAAGTGGCCTCCACCCCCACCATACTACTTGTATTGTTTTATACCTTTGCAGTAGGCCCCTCTCCCCATAGACTCTTGATGTTTTCATCTGTGAATCTCTTTCTGTTGTTGTTATCATATTGTTATGCAGTGAAAACCTCTGCATACTGGAAGTTTTATATCAAACCAACTCTTCACAGCATAAAAAAACTATTGATGTGAATATTCTTTTCATGGTAAACCTGGGTATCAGTCCTAGCCGAGAACAGTTTAGTGATTATTTTACATGGTCAAAATTCTCTGGTGCAATGTTGAAGGATATGGGATGATGCCATGACTGGCATCTATTCTTTGGTTCTTCTTATCAAAGTTTGTGTTGGAAAGAGTTGCAGCAAGTAGAGGTTTTACTGTGTTATCATTTTGACTTATTTTGTCGACCAAATGTGTGTATTCATTCCCGAGAAAATCTATTATTCCCTCTGGATCCCGATTGTATGGCCTTCCTGCAACTCCTGTGAAGGAAGCACCTGCTTGTTTTAAGTCTTTTGTTGCTAGTTGATTGCATGGTAAGCTATATATGGAATAATATAAAGGCTTAAATTTGATTTATTTTAGTTCACATGTATTAGCATTGTTCAAGGCTAAGGTTATTAGATTAATGTAAAATCTCTTTTTGTTCCTAATTTTTGCTTCCAGCATGCCGAACCTGTTGTAGTTTAATGGCTGTTCCTCATTCCTTTTCTTTACAGCACTAGCCCTTCTCTGCCCTCCCAAGAACTTTTTTTGCATGTGTGTTATTATTAATGTTATGCCCTTTGATACTGGAATGTCTGATCTTTTATTTTAACTGCTGATTTTCCTATTATTTCAGTTATTCAAGAGACACCATTTGGCTGTTAACAATGACATGTGTAAATGCTAATAATGTTCCATTGTGTGTTCATTAGTAATTATACAACTAGAATTCAAATCTCCATCTTTTATGGGGCTATATAAACCTGATGTATAATTGATACTTCCCTTTCATTAGTAAAAACCTATTGTTGATTTAAATTTTTATACTCTCATAATTATGCTCTGTAAAATAATTTGTTAAATATGAGTCTTGCCATAGTAGGTAATAGAATTGTTCTTAAACGATACATATGTGTCCCTTTTGAACTGTATCCATAATGCTTTGTGTCTCTAACTATGCATGAGGCTCTCTGCTGCTGTTTTTCAGTACTTAATGCTCTCTGGAACTAGCAAGTAATTATGTGACTTGGTTAGTTGAGCTGTTTGAGAGAACAGGAAGCATATTGCATGTCCCATTTCAGCTCAGACCAGGGGGCTCCAACGTCAGATATCCCACGAAGAGGCTGACGATGGCGAGTATGAAGTGATTGTGGTCGATGAGAACAATTCATCCGTCCTAGCCGATAATGACGCTCACTCCAGTGGGCCAACGTCAATTAAGGTGATCAACAAAGTGTGCTAGCTCAGTTTTATAATTAAATGGTGGCTACCATTCACTTTTGGGTCCCTTCTCCTCTTTTGCAATCCCTGCCTCCTCCTATTCATTGTGATCCATGATGATCTTTGAGAAGGTTCATATAGACTTTCATGAAAGGCCAGCTTACTTGCTTAATGAAATATTTTGGCCACATATTTTGCATACAAAGTCATAAAATAAAGTTTTACTGAAAGAATGTGTGCTCGGTGCACAAAATCGTGGTCTACAGAAGTGCTGTACAAAACTGCATTGATTAAAAGTAAGTTGAGCGTAATTAATTTCCTTAGTTTAAAATTAGGTGTCAACTTGCTGTAGTCTTGCTATATATGTAACTATGTACAATGTTTTGTAATTAAAGCTGTACACATTTGAGATTAAAAAAAGAGGTTGTAAATGGGAAAATTGAATCTTGACTTGTGTCCAGAACTTGTGGCCAATAAGCATAGAAATTTGAACTAAGCAGAAGGTAGTTTTTATTGCCACTCATTAGTCATTAAAAACTTAGATTGATTGTATTAATTTTATTTAGAGGTAAATTAAATATGTATTAGAAATACCCTTGAATTATGTTAGCCATTTATACAATATTGCTAACTGTGTATTTTTAAATTGATAATGCCTTATCTTACATGCATTTGCATGCTTGCCTTGATTGGATCATGTGTGTTCTCTCAAAATATTTACAGTTTATGAAATAATTTTGGAATTTACTATCAGAAGCAGGGTAAGGCATTTGAATTTTGATATGTCTATTTGCTAGATGCAAACATTCTGGTTTTTCTTCATGTTTTTGTGTCCATGGTGTCATGGTATGCTATGGTGGGGAGGCATTAATATTATTTGATATGGTGATTAATTATTTCAATTCCTAACTTTCAATAATAATATTTAAAGCTTCTTGACTAATAAGACACTCTAATATGGCTGATGGTTGCTTTGGATACATAACCGTGAATGCTAGATGCTGAAATGCCTCATCCTTTTTTCATTTCCTGTGTATATTAAGCTAGCTATCAGATGACTTTCAGCTTCCTCAATGTAAAATATTAATGCTAATATAAGTGCTAATGGACTGCAATTATATCTTTCACCAATGCTCTTCACACTTTAACATGGCCTTTAACTCAACTCTTGGCAATGTAGGGTAGCACAAGGGGCAGAACTTCCCAGCCCTCCTTAAGTGCTCACAATTACGATGTAGACCCACAGGATGGCTTGAGGTATGGGAGACATGTTCCCATCAGAACTGAGCATCATCCTCACACTAACAAGGTAAAGGCCCTGATTGGCTCTTCATTTGGGCCTCACATGGAATACATTTCTGCTTATTGAACAAAGCTTGTGAGAAAACGTTATGTACATTGCAGCAAAACTCATTGTGAAATATGTTTGCTGGATGTTTTAAATTTGGGCCTATGAAACTTCATATCTTACAATTAGTAATATTAGCTTAACCATAGTTATTGATTGGGGAAATTGGGTGATTTATTAATAAATACATATGCTATACATTTCGAAATATTATGTGGCAACGAATTCTGATACCCATTTTTTTTTCACCGGAGCAAAAAACTTTAGAACATTGATATTAACTTTCCACTTAGTATTTCAGAATTCTCATTGCTTTATTTAATCTTTGTCTGCTTTTATAAATGAACCATCCATTTACGAATCATGGTAAAAATGTTGACCCTCCATTAAGTAGAAGACTTGATCCGTTGCTTCACCCACACCACACTGGTTCCTGGGGCATTGTGTCAAAGGTGACTTGTTGCAAACAGGAGGTCACTTAGAATACATCATGTACCAATGAATCTGCAATCCCATAGGCAAAAATTATGCATGGGTGTTTAGACTTTTTAAAATAATAACTTTAAATAAATAAATACTTAAAATGCAGAATAATGATCAATTCTAAAATACATTTAAAAGCCACATTGTAGTTAATTAAAAATTTTTAGTTAAAGTGCCATAAATTATAACATCAAATGCATGTCATAGATGGTATGGGACTAGTCAATGGATGTATAAATTACTTTTTATATATTCAATCAAAGATTTATGCTCCTTTATTCTCTAAAAAATAATTATTAATTTTAAAGAGAAGTCGGAAACTCAGATGCTATCATAAATATCTGGGTGTAAATACATATGTAGTTGGTACTAATTTTTGGATAGAATTTGGTTTTCTTTATTTATTTCCAAATTTGCATTTTTTAGTTCCCTTTGCACTGAGTATTATTGTCTCCTTGAACTGGGCAGCACTGTGTGACCCAAGTGTGTATGTCATCCAAGCATGAAAGGGAAGCCAAAGGGAGAAGAAGGGAGGACTGGGAGGAAATGGGAAATGGATACTTGGCCTTTTACGCAGGAGAATTAAACCTTGTACCTTGTATTGATGTTTAATGGAACCAACCCATCCACCACCACTTGCTGCAATAGCTAAACGCAAGCACGGTATCTCATATGTCGCATATCATGGCATTCATTCAAGGCAAAGACTTCCTAATGGACATTTTTGTATCTAAAAAAATGTATATTTTGCAGTTTTGAATCCCCTTTTAAATCTTTGAAGTCTTTACTTCAAGACACTTTCATTTACTCTGTTTCAACTTTCAAATTTCCCTTTAACTGAAGGTTTTATCTTAACTTGCAGTTAGTATTTACAATAACAAAATACTTAGTGCATTAATTACAGATATACTTAGTTTTCTTAGGGGTAATTTTGTGAAACTTCAGAAAGAATGCCTTTTGTGTAATCCATGCAAAAACATGCTTTGTTACCTGACTTGTGTTTTCTCTATCAAGGCGGGGGGGCAAGTGGGAGTAAGAGGGGTTGGGGGAGGAGTGAGTGGAGGGAGGGTGAAGTGGTGAACATTGGGCCAGAGTAAATTGTCTGGACGTCAGTCAAATGGGCCAAATTGTTAAAGAGGGGGTACGTGAAATCTCATATGGGGAAACACTTAATGGGGTAGGTGGGGAATTCACACAGGGAGGGAGGAGGACTGTGTCATGCCAGCCATGGGCAGAGGGGGAAGGGAATGTCTTTGGAGTCCATGTGGAAGCTTTATTCTTTGATGCAATCAGAAACCATTGAAATTCAAAGAGGTGAATGGCTATGATGCAAATAAGTGGAGTGGGTGAAAGTTAGAAAATTATCAACAAACATATAATTATAACAAATTATCTGTGGCTGGATTATCTGTTCTCTGGATAGTTTATGTTTAGTATTTAATTTCCTTTAGTATTTTCCTTTTTTATTGATTTATTCACTAAAAGTCACATTATGTATTATGTTTGTGTGTCAACTAGTCCCCTAACCTGTTCAGCATTCGGATAGATTTCTATTCAGATGTTGACTCAGATCATTTCCCTTTCATGGTCAGGTATGATATCCACAGTGCTGACTGGAGCTGCCTTCACTCCGTAGAGTTTGCCTCTCTTAATTGGTGATGGCAGTGTACCTACCTTTTCCTGAATGCCTAATATTTTGAATTTTAAACAATGTAGAATTATTTTTTTTTTTAAACTTTGTATAGATGTAGCTTTCATTCTTACTTTTGTATCATATATGTGCTTGGCATTGATGCCCTGAATTGCATAATGTATATATTTTCAATGTGTGGTGAAAATTTACTCAATCACCGACCAATGAAACAGAATTTTATGCTATATAACCAAAAGAGGCACTTGGCATTTTAAACCAGGATCTATCAAAAGATAACCATATTTTTGGAGCAGTGTATCCATATCTACCTTCTTGAATATTTTATCTAGAATAATCTTCAGAATGTTTCTCTGCATAGTAATATTTATATGGTATTAAGCATGAAATAGTTATCATCAAAAGTAAAAAGAATTAAATGCATTTGGAGTGGGCTATGAGAAGGAACTTTAGAAGAGGGTGCTCAGGAATCAACTGAATTGAAGAGGCTGTAATTCCTTCCTGGAGAGGAGACTTTCAAAATATGAACAACTTAATTTTGAAAACAGATGAATGATATTTAACAGAAATTCTTAAAGTGTCTTGCTTTAAGTTTCTTGGAGGGTAAGACTTGTATGTGTCACTAACATGATCTAAAATTGTTCTTTGGGGGAATCAATGTAGCTGAATAGCAGAATATGTAATTAGAAACCGTAATCAGTAATTCTTATTTATCAGTAATTATAATAAGTAATAAAAAGAAACAGTAATCAGTAATTATACATTCTTATTGCAATTTTATGGGGTTATTTCCATGCAGTATGAGAAAATTATTTTAAAGCTAGATTACCCTTGAAGTAAACAAAGGGAGAGCTTTTCTATTTGACACCCCATTTTACTCTTTGGATATCTGTCATTCACTTTTCCCTTTCATTAACAGCTTCTTTTGTATTCAATGAATAGGTGATGTTATGTTCCCATTATTACATGGATATGCATGGTAACTGCATATATAATCCCATATTCATGATGATGGGACATGCAATATAGAAAGTTATATCAGTTGCTGATAGTTGTTGATCTGTTGTTGTTGTATCAGAAATAGGCCAACTAGCCACAGAGTTTTTTTTTTAATTTTACGTGCTTCAATTTCATCAGAAGATTCATTCAATGGTCACTCCTCAGAGTTCTGAAAGACAGGAATCTTCTGTCAGGTTTAGAATAAATCTTTGCTGGACAGGGATTCATATCCCTGTTCCACCCCTTCAATATCCTCCTGTCCCATCTTGGATCTTACCCATTTGATTGAATGAGCTTTCACCAGATATATTGTGTGCTAAAAAAAAGCATGGTGTAATATTTGATTTGGGTTGGTGTAGGTCTTTGAGAAGCCTCTCGACTGGTATGCAACATTATGCAATGTTTTATTGGTGTGGGAGATACACGATGATGTTAGTGAGATATTTTTAATGGGGAACCAAAAGGTATTCAATGTTATTTCTGATAGATTAAATTGAGAGTGGTGCATGATTATTGTGTAAGAAGTCATAGTGCCTTGTTCTAGAGCTACCTCACATGTTCTTTTATTCTACTATGCTAAACATTTAATTGCAGAGTGCCGAGTCTGTGGAGGAGGTTAGTGGATTAAATATGAATTTAAATGAAGGTAGTATAGACTCTCAACCAACTAATGACATTCTTCAAGAAGAATGTAAAAATGCTAACAGCGATGAAAGTTGGACAGATGTCAATTTGAATGAAGAAGGTGAAACCATTTCGAATAAGGAGGACCATAGGAACATTCACAATTTATCACATTCCAGAGGTAAGGCGAAGCTTACTTTCATCTTTAATTCATCTTCACTTTTGTATTACTAGGAAATCATCATGTAGGTTAATATAATAATAATAACATATTTATTCCCCAAGGGCTATAAATAGTAAAAATCAGGTATAGGGTTTGACAGAGATAATAGGATCATAGTCAAGGATTGAAAATACAAAAGCAATTGAACAAAAACAAGAAAAAAAAATATGAAATACAGTAACTATGTATATAATTTATCAAATTTCTGATTGTCAGACCAAAATTCATTGAGAGTGTAATAGCACTTCATTACTAAATATGTTTTTGCTTAAATCTTAGAGCTGGTTCGGGAATTTGCGATTTTTATGCATTCATACATTTTCATTCCCATTGTTGGGGTGCTATTGTATGAGAGCCTGGTTCTATGGTAAGACATATGAATGCAATTACTGTATCTTGTTTGGTAAGAGTGGATATCACTATTTGATTGCAGCAGATCAAAATTCTTTTTAATGAGGGCAACTGTACAGTAAATATACACACATGGCACTGTTAAAACTTTCAATCTTGTTAGCAAAGGCCTACATGGAGTATTAAATATGTGAAAAATACACAAAAAATCATTCTGAACTGGGACTTGAACCGGGATCCCTCGATTTTCGGCCGAGTGCTTTAGCCAGATACCCAAGCTACCCCAGGCGTCCTCCTACTCTGTGAGTTTTTGAGAGCTGTACTACACTGTGAATTTAATTTCCTGTTGGAGTCCCGGTTCAGGCGAATGATTTTTACACTATGGACTTTTCACATATGTATGCACAGCTGTGGGTGACTCCGCTAAAGGTACTTTCGCGGCATTTCCCGCAGTTTCCCCTGCATGGAGTATGATAGGGTAATCCCATCATACTTCTTATTACTTTTTTTATGAATTAAAAACACTCTTTGTAAATGGCTTGCAGATGATCCCCAGAAACGAATGCCATGGGAGACTAGGATAGAAGTTTGAATAATATATTTTGATTTTAAAACTTCAAGTGAAGCTGTATTAAAAAGAAATCACACTTGTACACTGCTGTATTTAGGTAACTTTTTGCATACATAACAATGATTAAAACTCTAATAATCAGCCCCCATACTGGTGAGCAATAATTTATTCTTGTCTAAAGTTTCAGGATATATAGTTTGAAGAATTTGTGTAGCGCTATTTATTAAAATGCATTTATGTTTTATTGAATAATTTGTACTCATTCAATTATTCAGGCTATATCACGAAAGCAATTAAAGAAAAAAAACGTGTGATTTTAATCATATGAACTATGTTTAATCGCATATAATTTACAATGCAAACAATCAAAAAAATTTTTACATGATGTTAAGTGTAAAGGAGAAAGCTGCTATGGCCTAATAATATAATTACATAGTAACTTGAGAATTGCACAAGCGAAAGCAAAATGCAGGAGATCCCAGGATGTAGAGATGCATGTTTTGGTGACCATATGCACCTCTATCAGTGAGCGAACTGTTGTTTATGTAGTGTGTGACTGTATACAATGTGATGTGGAGTCATTTCTTCACATTTAACCTATTTATTTAAGTTTAAGTGAATAATGACTTTCATACAAGAGTTTTGAGCTGTAATTTCTTCTAATAAAACCAAATCTAAATTAATAAAAACATATTTTACCTGGAGCATGTTGTCTGAATGCGTTAGATACATTGTTTCAGAAGTTACCAAATTGCTCTGTTTTCCTGATGAAGCTTCATGCATTGACATTCACGATCACATGATCTCATGTGACGTGGAGAATCAGGTGCCATCACCATAAATATGCCTCGGGGAAATATATGTATTAAACTTCGTGATGAGTTCAAGATTGATGAGACGAGGTTTAAACCCATTGAGTGTCATGCAATGTTGTCAATATTCGTCCGAAAATTTCCAGGCAATTTGTATGAGAAATGCAGACTTAACAACAGATTACTATAAAAACATTATTATTCATAATAATAAAATCAGACCAAAAAAGAAAACGTTTTCTCATAATGTAACCAGAGATGCAGAAGAAGAGATGAAAACATAAAAGATGAATTATTCCATCATTATATACATTTTTAGCCGTTGAAAAAAGAGTCGCTTGGAGTGATGCTGGAACTTTTGAGAAAATTTGTGAACGTCACACACAGAGAGGTTGGCACTCAAGGGATCAAAGTGCATGTATTCATTTTTGCCTGGATGTATTTAATACAGGCGTACATTTCTTAAGGTAGAGAGTTGTGAAATTACAGCTAAACTGAAAACCTCTCCATGCAAGGTGAGGGATTCTAGAAAGCACGTCTCTGAAATCATCAGACTCAGTAATAGTCAAAGAATAAAGGTGAATTGATTGGGCATCGGTCTAAGGATTGGAGATTTCAATGTGCACATTCTCCTATACACTGATAGTTGCAGTATTGCTTAATATAGAGCCCAAAACAATCTACAACAGATCTACTAGCTTCAGTGAGGTAACGGAATGAAATTGAGGGTAAATGTATCCAAAGTGAAGGCATTAGTGTTTAATAAGGGAATGTTATGAATGATTGAACAGTAAGGGTGAACTGAGAAATAATTGAACAAGTGGGTGATTAAATGTATAATAGCAAATGTTTGCCAAACATGGTAAAATAGATGAAAAGGAATGCAAATGTTGACTGGAAGGCTTTTGGTAGTGCGTGGAGCATGTTAAAAAAATGAATGTTTGTTTGAGGCATCACAAATGACAGTGCGTTAGAGTGCGTTCCTCTTCACGACAGGGATTCAAGGATAAACATAAACGTTTGAGTGAAGGGGGTGGGGGTACATGGGGTACTTGAGGAGTGTTTGTGGTAAAAAACGAGGAGACAGTGTGAAGGATGAGTGGGCGATGAAAGAAAGTGGATTGGATGCGAAGGTAATAGATGAGTACCTATGGAAGAAGTGTACTTGACTGGTTAGTTCATGTAGAGAGAGAATGGATGGTTGGATGTTAAGGCAGCACCTAACAGCTATAGATGAGAGAAGAGGAGGCAGTTGGCTGAGAGAGAGAGGGAGAGCAAGGGGTAGGCTGAGAGAGTCATGGTTCAACGAAGAGTCCCGTGGAGAGACACGTCAGAGTAGTCTCCAGGGGAACAGGAGAGCGCTCATGAAACAATGCTAGACTGCCACAGATGGCAGTGTTTTGGGCAGGGAGTAGGTAAGTCCCCCCGAGTGAACTTCAAATCGAGCTTCTATGATTTTGTCTATCCCAAAGACAGTAATAGTAAGCTATGTAAGTGATTCCTAAAACCTATGACTCTTATAATGTCCTAAAACTAAGGTTTTTTTTTCAACCTCTTACCTCAAGAGGCTAGAACTGTGTCTGTCTCTAGGTTTAAAAACGCACTCCGTTCATGGATAACATCTAAAGCATTCTATTCCTTCGACGAATTCCTGGAATGTTATCCCATGGGCATTTATTTCTAATATGTTCTGTTTACACTATGACGAGGCCTATTGCAAAT
>LYUA01002964.1:172133-187489 GCA_002093875.1 Calopteryx splendens
CATAGTAGATTACTTTCAGAGAATATACAGGACACTTATTACGAATAAAATAAGTTTTAGTTTTGTAATTTTTCAAATTAGTTTTTTTTGTATTGATATGATCTTCCCATTTCAAGTACAGATCCAGGTTACGAATTCCATTTACGAATTAAATATACACACCCAAAAAAATTATTTTTAGCAACAAAATGTTCTTCTGCGGTCATCCATTAATTCGCAACAGGAAAATGAAAAAACACCAGTCTCTACCCACTCAGTTATAGTTACTACATCATCGAATTCGGCCAGGCCAATGCCTCAGAAAAATAGACCGTAAGCACAGTGGTGATTGGATGGAAGCGACTTGTGACGTAATAACTTTGGGACAGCCCCTTTCAGTGAAACGATTAAGCGACAGAAAAAAGAACGGAAAATTGTGGGTATTTTTATTTATTTTTTAATTCTACCGGAAACGGAAATAAACACAGCCGCGAGCGACCCCATTGGCCGCTGGTACTGGCCCTGGCCACGGGAACGAAGACACCAACAATCTGCTTCCACGTACCTATTTGCTTACACTTTCACCAATCTACTCTCCTCCATTCAACACCATACTCTCCCTTATTTGCCTTCCTCTCTCCCTCGCCTTCTCTTACCCTCTCGTCTTCGCTCTTCACCTCGCACTTGCCTCTGCCAACCACTGCTCCAAAACAACACGCCTCCTTGGCATTTCTCTACATTGGTAATTCCGGTCTTAAAGACTATTTTCAGACAGGTGACATTAAAATAAATTTCCCACGTGCAAATTTAAAAAAATGAAGCTACCAGAATTTTACGCTTATTAATATAAATTAATAACTTATGCCAAACAAGAGTTTAGGATATATTTTAGTTATTCAACCCCTCACTTTATCATAACGGGATTTGAAATTTTACGACGAACCGGGAAATTATCAAATCGACTCAAAACTTGAAAAAAAAGAGACGCTTGAAATCATGAAGCTACTGATATCGCCTGGGGGGAAATTTCCGAAGCAATTACCGAAGTGGTGCACACGACAAGTTTTGCCACGCCTTTTCCGCGAGAAATTATTTTTTCTGTGCCATTATTCATAATCGTTAAGGAAGCAGGGGCTCGATCAAAATAGGACAAATCAAGCTGCACATCGCCCCAAAACGGTATTAAATAGCTGGGAGGTGATCAATTTCAATGATGGATGGCAATGGTTTTTCTTTCTATTTATGTTGACGTATGCGTACTCACATGCTCTGCTCCTAAGATCCCAGACCTTAAGTGTGCGGTCGTGGCTTCCACTCACCACCTTGGAGGGTTCGCCGAGGAACTTGGCTGCAAGCACCTTCCCGCAGTGGCCCGTTAGTGTATGCTGAAGAGTGGGAGAGAGAGAGAAAAAAAGGAAAATGATGACAGATGCCACTAAGAAGAACAGGAATATTTTGCGTATCAAGGCTTCCACATTATATCCATCAATCATTATTCTTATGAATTATTCACCATTTGCCGTGACAACTGTATCGAGCAACTTTCCCACCAGTAAAGTTAACCGTTAGACGAAGGATATTACGAAAATGAGGTAAAACTGACGTGGTATTTTTCAATTCGACTAAAAACAAAACTAATTCACGCAACCTGGATTCAAAGTGTGAAATTTTATTTTGTTCTGAGGCGAGATGCTTCGAAAATTGAAATTTCGCAAATCGTGCCGTAATTCAATGAGGTACTACAGAACAATAGATAAATTGAACATATTTAAGATGAAATGAATAAATGCTCACGTAATGCTAAGTAGTCTCAATTATTTATTTTCAAAAGATGCATTGAACCGAAATAAAGGTGGTAGCTAAAATAATAACTTATACAACCTTCTCGTACGCTCGGTTCTCTCTGCTGTATGTTGAATATTAGTTCTCCGAGACGTATAATGAGTATGCGTATAATATTTATAACTTCCAGAACTAAACATCTATACAAATCCGATGCAGAACAACATATCGAAATCTATCGGTAGTATTTAAGGTTATTTCTGAGCTAAAATTACCTTCAAATCACTAAAAAAAATACGTGGCCAACATATAAGAGCGAGAAGAATAAATATTATGCAAAAGTACACAAAAAATAAAAGAACAAACAAATCAACAAACAAAAATATTTACAAATTCTACATAAGTTAACAATGTTGCAACATTTTACGACGCTACTCGACTCTCAGGTTTTCTTCCGAGTTTCTTTGACTCTACTTGATGACAGTTACTGCAGCCATTCTGCTGAACCATAACTCCTGACATGACAACGCCAGCAAGGTGGCTAGAGAAACAACAACAAAAGAGGATGCCAGGAGAAATGACAACAGAAACTATGCGACGCAGAAGCCAACCCGAAAGCCCACCAACTCAACACATCCCTGTCGCCTATAAGCAGTGCCATTTACCCAATGGTAGTCAGCGTACGTCAGGGAGTCTGGATAGAAATATAACCAGTTGGTTTGATTGACACGTACACACGGAAGTAACATTTCATTTAGCGGAGGATAATCATGCGACGGAAGGGCTGATTATTCCGCGCTCTGATGATTAAGCCCCTTTCCACATCGCACTTTTAAAAAAAGTATGCAACCCCTTATTAAGCGGACAGCGCTATTAAGAAATTTCTGGCTTTCTTACACGTGGGAATACGAGGAATTCTTCAAAGACCCAATCCATGGCATGGGGGGAATGCAGGATGAATGAATATGCACACGACATTCCGGAAGATTAATCCTCTATTTAAGTTTTGTTCGAAGATTTTCTAAGGGGATCTGCGCTTCCGAAATTTCCCACAAGTGAGAGCTTAAATTTTACGTGACACCTGCCGTACTGTCCACAAAAGGAAAGAAAACAGCAGTTTCATTTCGGTTATAGAAACCTATTTTTGTTAAATTATAACCTAATTCTTCTCAATTAAAAAAAGTGCCCATTACAACAATTTAATTCGCAAACACGGGTTTGCAGTCACGGTACAAGCACATTAGTCGCTAAGCAGTTTCACTCCTGAAAGAAATAATATTTCCATAATTGAGTACAAAAATTACTTGTGAATGACATCCTTGTTATTCATAGGAATATTTGAAGAAGCGTAAATTAACTAACTGTAATGGCAAACACACACATTTCACTTTTTAGTAGAAAAAATCAGTAAAAAAAAGATGAAATATTTAGTTGCCCAAGCAAAACTAACTCAAATTCGGTACTTTTTCGTACCGCGTTAATTTTAAAATAAGAACCTCGTTAATTAAGCGCGAAAGCGCTCTATCTGATCACATCGTTTCTCTTTTTGCCGAAAGGTAAATGCAGCATGGGATAAGTCAGGATAGAGTCGGAGATTGTGGCGATTTCTGGAATGACTTTGAAACAAGACGAGGGAGAGACGACAAAAAAATGACGACTTTCGTGTTGTTCCACAGGAGAACAAGGATTTCCCGAATACATATTTTCAAAATTACCACCGGTTTTGAACGGCAGAGTGGCGCATTATCAGAGACTAAACAAACTTGCAACTTATTTGATTCTGGCACAGCAATTAGTTTGACTAGAGTCTAGTCTAGTCACTAGACTCATTTACGCGTGAAACGGTCAGGAATGCTGGGCGGCGATATGCCTCCGACTTCGCGGCATTGGCTACACCGTTTTTGCCCTTTTGGTACCCACACGACGCATTGCATTCCGACGGATTTCCATTCACTTCAAGCGTTTAGTCCAAAAAATGAACTAGATTGCGGGCTCCTCATCTGGAGCATGACTAGAACTGACATCAACGATCAACAAGAGCGACTATTACACATGCACCATGAAGATTGGCGTGTTGAAACCTCTCAGGTTGAGCAGTAGTACTTAGCACTATATCTATTCCAAGTTGCGACCTTAAGAAAACGGAGGATAGCTCTGAATGCGATGCATTGATGCACTTTCACATTTTTTCTCATTTACAAAACTATTCTGAATTGAATTTGGAGCCGAAATGAGTCGAAACGAATGCTAGATGAAAACTGGTTTCCATAAGGACTGAATAAAGGCTAGCACAGGTATTAACTGAATTAGTTCTTAAACACTATTAGATACATATTTTTAGTTCACGTGATTGACTATTGTTCTTCAATTTAGCGAGTGCATGTCCTCTTCTAGGTCATGCAAAAAATGCATCAAAATAAAACGATTTACCAAATGATAAGTTTCACGGTTTCGGGCTTTACTTTGTGGAAATTTTCCATGATGGAAGAAAAAGAGATAAAATTTGTAATTCCACTTAATATACTTGATGTAAAAATGTTTCCTGCTACCTGAATATGATACAAAGTGTCGAAACCATGGTCGTGCATTTACCACGTTTAAAAATGCGCAACAGAACACGAAAGCGCTTGAAATATGACAGTGAAGGATGTAATAATAAATTAATTCAAAACATACCTCCACACTAAATTAAAACAAAACAGACCACCTTTCTCTTACCCTTTTATTCACGGCTGAAGCTCCAACACCCCCTTCCACACGCCCTTGCGGCGGCTTGCGGGGTATTACGTAAATGTAGAAAAATTATAGATTCGAAGCTTTCTTCAGAGTTTTAAAAAATCAAAAAGAGAATTCAATTTCCGCAACGGCAGGAGATGCAACTGTAACATTTAGTTCTACATGCTATGCCTCTCCAAAATAACCTAAAAAGCCATAAGATGAAAAGAATTTCTAATAGCTAGGAATTTTTTTTCTGAGAGACAATTTAAAGTTTAAATGTTATTATCTTGGCAATAAACATCGCTTAACCGCAGCTAAGAAAATAATTCATGAATTGTGAGACAATTGCAGAACCCTTTCCTAAGGCGAAAACAGAACCCATGACCAGAGAAAAACCAAGAATTCCCGTATAAATCAAACAGTCCAATCTAATCGGTTTAAAACCTTATTTTTATAGAATGCGCCGGGAACAGAAAAAAGTTATCAACTCTGCCGCCGCACTGTTATGGAATTCTGGAACAATAGAACCTCATCAATCACTTACCCCCCCCCTCTTTAATGGGCATGAATGAAATCCTAAATAAATACGCCGAGATGCAGCTGGCATATATTTAGCGTGAAAAATCAGAAATTTACGAGGGCACAATTACAATGAAGAAAAAGTCCGCCTGGGAGTAGTGGCCGTCAAGCTTTGGTAGTTACACGAGACGCCCGGAGGGGGCGAAAAACGAAAGCGCTGGGTCAACCTTGGGCCAGAATCATTTTCCCTCCTCCGAAGACCTTCTGAGCACCGAAAATAAGCGTCTCAGACGAAGGCTTTGCGTGCAACGCGAAGAAGTGGCAATCCTACCGTTACCCCGAAGGTGTTATTAAACGCGGCCAAATGTCTGCGAAGGACCTGAAATCCCAGGTCGATTTAAAAACAGTGTCCAGAGTACAGAAAAGATAATCATTCAGTGGGACACATAACGGGATTCACAACGCTTGCCTTCAAAATTAAGCTATCTGAAATGAAAATCGTCCTCCCCAGCCCTCCATAACCAATCGTAAAGTGTGTCCATTTTTTTCATGCTGGCAATACGTGAGTACAGCCGCAGGCAGAAATGCATTCTCTTGGAAAGACCGACAAGTAAAAATATACTACATGAACCATGCATTTTAGGCTTTCGATAGAAAATGCACCGGCCATGCACATCCGGCATTGGTTGGCAGCCATGCTACATCACCCTTAATGATATAGGACACGCATTGCGCACCAGGTAAAATATTTCAATTTTCCAGCCAGTAGGTGTATATTTCCACTAAAATTTAAATGCTGTAAACTAACCTCGACTACACAGAAAGTGTCATCGAAAATACAAAAACCTTTAGGACTCACATCTTGGTCCTTCATTTGACCACTTACCACTAATTATAATGTAACCATGCCGCCTGAAAGATGAAGGACTAACACTTACCGGAATGATATCGGACGGACCAAAGGCTATGAATAACGTTGCAAACAATTCTTATTTGTTAATAAATATCATGAACTAATGGATTCCATTGGTTGAGCTGCTGGTTTCCCCTTTTACCTCGAGGTGAACATTAGTGAGTTTCGAACAAATATGACAACAATGGATTCAATTTAACTCGATACCAATCAATCAGAAAACTATGAGGACCAGGTGCTGAAGTGGTTGGCACGTACCTGTTGCATTAGGATGGGCACGTCGTCATTTTAAAATAAATTTAATTCATTACGGCAACCTCTTCAATGATATGACTAATCACTCTTCCGGAAGGGAATATTTTATGGCGATTTACGATGGCGCAGTGTGAGGAATACAAATACCCGTGATTTTATTGCGAGGGCCATTGTTTTTTTTACGACGCCGGCTCAGAAATAATATCCAGGCATTTCCAAGAAAATCATTTACACACGACTTCACTTTGGGTTCACGCATGCGTTACCTGGACGAAAGCACTCGAGAAAAATGTGGGTGGGAGTATATAATTTCTTTTTGTGGTGGAAAAATCGTGTGCGTGTCGTAAACTTTTTACTCATTTCTGCATGCGATGCACCAGCCAAAAACGTGGACGCTGAGAAAACAGAAAGAAGAAGAAGACGGTTCAGACATTTTCAAAGGTGATAGAGGGAGATTTAACCAGTGATTACAGAAGAATTTTCAAGCTGTGCGCCTGGTAGATTGATGAAAAACAAGTCGATGATAGCAAAGAGGCGAAACGTGAAACGAGAGGAAAATGAAAAACATCACGAAGACGATGAGACGAAAGAGATAGTCGGTCGTCTGAAAAACCAAACTTACAAAATAAGTTCTTGAAAGAAAGAGAAGACCTGGGAGAATAAGAATAAATCAAACAAAAAAAGGATGACCGCAACAGGTTTTACAAAGACGTGTAGTTTGATGACAACAGCCTTAATAAAAAATGTAAAGAAAAGATTATTGAAAACTTTGATAAGCAGCGTAGTTTGATCTCTGCATGAAAATTTGGCCTTTGAAGCAAGAAGAAAGGCGTAGATTGGAGGCTTTTCAGATGTGTGGAGAACAGAAATAATAAAATGGACGGAAAAGAAAACAAACGACGAAGTGGTACGAAACGGTACGGTGAAGGACGAGGGAAGGTTATTGGGAGAAATTCGAAGAAGGCAGGGAGAGTAGACGCAGTAAATACTGGGAAGCAATGGGAAAGAGGTGGGGGAAGAGAAATACTGGCCAGTTTGGACGAAATGCAGGGAGGTAGAGAAGTATGTGGAATTAAAAAATGACTATTGTAATTTCGGGATTCAAGGTTGTCAGTGCTGTGATAAGAATGGCTTATAAGTATAGAAGAGCGCTTAGTATTAGCTTATAAGTAGAGAAGTAGATAAGTATAGAACCATGGCTTAGACGTAGGGCCCATCAATAACCTTCCTTTACTTGCAGAAAACTGTTAAAAAGTTAAGTCCGTTGCAATTACCCTAAAGAAATGACACAGAAGGGTGGTGCGTTGCAATTACTGTTCTTCGGAGCAAAAAATAAATACAATGTTGATTGTTATCATAATAATCATGCTTTAAACACCAAACAGGATACGATCTTCGATCAGCCTCTCATTCGGAGACTATAATAACAATGAAGGCCGACATCAATTTGAAAATTTCTCTGGCATTCCCACAATGTTCATGCCAATAATTTTTAATTTTCTGTGTGATATAACCGGAAGGCTTCCATTTATTAGAAGTTTGATTTCCATTTATTCAGTAGTTACAGTCTAAATCACTTAATTCTGACCGAGGCATGACTTAATTTTCTGATTAAACCCCTTTGCTTTGCCTGCAAATAAACAAAGATTAAATTTAGAGATTACTTATTAGGGTAAAGGATAGTTTCAGGCTTTTTTTACGGAAACTTTCCATGCAGAAATATACGAATGCTGGCAGGCTGATTACCTACTTTCCAAATTTTTTCATACGCCGACCAAGGCTTCAACTAAAAAATTGAAAAACTGAAAATAATTTGTTGGAACCTCTGTAGGCCTATAACGAAATGAAAAGTACATGGTATTAATTTATTTCGTCACTAACCAAGGATTAGCTATAAAATTATGCCAACATATGAAAATAGAGCGCCATGTCATGCCACTGAAAGTGCCACGCGCATTTGCATAGGCATATGCCTACCTACCCCAGATATGCCTACTACGCATATGCGTAATCTGAATGGAGTTATTCCAAGCATTCTGAATCCATACCGTTACTTTGCGACTGTAGCTCACATGCGATTGTCGCAAGCTCAAGTAAATCCAGATATACTGATCGCAAAATGCATCGATAGGTTAACCAAGCGATTAGATAGCATCTGGAGAAGTAGAGAAAACAGAACATGTCATTGAAAAACGTGACGGTAGTTTCAAGTGATGTTTAATGAATCCATTTATTATGCAGTGGTCGTTAGGTCCCAGATACACACATGAGTAGAACCTTATCTGATCGATTTCTATCGAATCGAACACAAAACCGAACAAACTAGGAATGTCAATCCTGTCAAAAAGTTCAAAACTATTGTCCACAAAGCTGGATTGATAGCAACGCTGAAACCAGATCAAGATAATTTCCAAGCATGAAATAAATTAGTATTTTATTAAAACAGGTTGTCTGCCAAAGTCGGAAAACAAAAGTACAGGCTGATTACCTACTTTTTAAGGTTCATTGCTTTAAGTCATCCAAGAACAAAAACTTACGTAGAAGTATAGGAGCCTTTTGGTGGAAGGATGGAGTATTTTTACTGAACTTCATCCATTAAACATGGAATTCTGAAAAATGAAAATTTTAAATGAAGATAAAAGATATACTGTAATTGAGTGCAGAGTTGCATAACAGTAACTTCGTTTTCTAGAAAAAAATCATAATGACTGGCCCTTCAAATATTATGCCATATTCCAATAATAGGTAAAGAAGAAGGAGAGGACACGGAAAAGGTGAGTAGGGCTTTTGCTCTGTGCCCCCCCGTATATTTACCCACGTACATATCCATATATTATTTCTTACTTTCATGCATTTATTAAAACAGTTTTAGAGAGCTATCAAACCATTCTTCGATTAAAAATATACATAAAAAAATATTTCTGAGCTCAAAAAATTAATATTATGAAAAATTGCATATCCCGCGTTGATAATCCGCAATTCCCACCTAATTAATGACTTTCGAGGCAAAAATAAATTCATCTTTTCAACATTTTACAAGTTACCCCGAATAATTAAATAAAATGAAAAGCTCTCTTGACGCTTTTTACTTTTCCGATCCGAACGTTTCGCATGACAAAAGCGAACCCACTCGGATGTCGACCAGGGAGTCTACTACGGAACTTTTTGATTGAGATAGCGTTCATTGCTCTCGATTACCATCCTCATGCCTTTGGCTCGACGGACCAATCAATCTTTCACGAAGAAATGCGACAGCATTGAAAACCATTTTGATCGACATCTATCAATTTAAAAGTTCTGCGATTGAAGCCCAAGACGGCAGCTGCACCGTCTAAGTACTACTGATTTGTCTAAGTCTAAGTACCGTGGTCGACAGCCGAGCGCCCAAATGAGTGGGCATGGTGCGCACGTCAAATTCAAACTCCCACGCGAGTCAACTCCTGTGTGTAATGGCCGCTGCAGGAGTTGGAATCCACGAGATCGCTAAGAGAAGGCACTGAATCATCGCACCGTGCGATCCATATTTTTTTCCAACTCATTACCGATACCGAATGCCCAAAGCAAGTTCCCCCCATTAATGCTACGAGCGCCATAAAATTTCCCATTCCCATTGCCTCCTAGGCAGACTAGCTTCCACCTCCGAACATTCATCTCTGCATTTTCGTCCGGGCGTTTCTCCGGCGGATTCATCCGTCGGAAGGCTGACTTGCTTATTCGTCCGGACTGGTAAATATAGATGGCCAATCACTTTTTTCAAACACATTTCATGAAATCTAGGAAGGAGAGAGAGAGAGAGAGAGAAAAGAGGACCAACTAAAAAAAATCGGTATTACCCCCCGGGCATTTTTAACCGTAAAATTACGGTACCCACACGGAAATAGAATGCGGAAAAGCCCATTTTTTTCAACTAAATTTCCTCACTCTTGCCCGACTAGTCCCAGTAGGTTCGAAAGAGCTTACTTTAGGAAAATATTTGGAAGATGAATTTAATGGAATAGAACGAATACTACGCATACGCTTGTACTTCGCGAAAAAATAATTTCTACACTCTTTGTCTTTGCGTTAGCATCTCTATCCGCCCCAAAGGATATTGAAGACTGACAATTTTCTTTTTTTTTACAAAGCACCAGTTTAAAAAAAAAATCCCAAAGATTTTTCTAAAATTCGCCAATGAAACACAACGAAACCCGTTCGGGTCCAACTGGTAGCCCTTCCACACCGGGCATACCGGTACCAGCTAAAATGATATTTTTCAGGATGGAACCCTGCACCGCCCGAAGGGAAATACATTCCGCACATGCAGTTACGTAATGGGAATGTAAATTATTCATTTGAAAAACCAGAGTTCTCGTTTATGCGCATTAAGCGGTCATTTTATAATAAAAAACATCCAGTCCAAAGGATTGTTGACCCACGGGGAAGTTGAATATTTACGCCCCCTCGCCCCCCAACGCGTCCTCAGTTCAGGAAATGTAGACGCGATCCGACGCATAGTTCATCATCATCATCGATGGTCATCAATCCTAGGATTGGTTTGACGGAGCTCTCCACTCAATTCTCCAATCGGATACTCTCTCCGTGTCCGCATATTTATTCCCTTTGACGTCTTCCATCACTTGTTCAGCTGTAACTCTTCCCGTTCACTGTTATTATTCAACTGCCGTCTTCATCCAGTCATATTATGAGTCCGATATGATGGCTAAGCCTACTTCTTTACGGATATATTCTTAGATTTCAATCTCCTTTAACATAGTCATTCCATTCTTCCACTTGATCTCCATCATTCTTCTACAAAACCAAACTATCATTACTTCCAATTTTCTCCTTACCGCTGCCGTTATTGCCCATGCCTTACCACTATAAATTTAGCATATTTCAGGAATGGTGTAATGAAATTTGAATCTAGATATTCCGAATGCGGGCTACTTGGACGAGAGGGGGGTAAAATACCTCGTAGAACTTCCCGATATAACGATATATCGACACCATGCTGGTATATTTTTCATATCGATCAGGTCGATGTGGATAATTTTGAATAAAGATTTATCAAGTGTCAACAGTCATCTTCGATACGACTATGTGGGCGTTTTTGACAATATTTCTCGATATACCCGAAATATCCGATGACACTCGATATATGAGGGGTCGACGATGCTGCTCGATGCATCCAAAAATGATCTCCACGTCAATGCATCGTCGCCATCTCGATATCTATTTTACATCGGCGTTAGATATTGGAAAATGAATAATATCGCAAAGCCCTGACTTTACGCAATTCAATGCAATGGATTTACCATTTCCATCAGGGAGGATCCGACCACTTAGATGGGCTTCCTGCGATTTCGAGGACGAGGTTGGCAAAAGAAATTTCGGAAAGCAAGCGAAGAAAACAGAGGCGGGGGGCAGGACTCGACTCCACCAGCACTCTCTCCACCCTCCCCTATCCCATTTCACTAAATCCTACCGCAAACTCTCGTACACACCTTCGGATCCCCACACACATCCTGAGGTTCACTCCATTAATCTCCCCTTCCCCCTTCCGTAGTTTTCCCCACCGTCCTGCAATCAAGGGGCCGCCCACCTTTAATCATACAAATCACCAACATTTCAGTCCCCTCTAATCCCCGACGCGGGAGCCACTTTATTTGCCAACACTCCTCACCCGGGGTGCCGGAAGCACGCTGACGCTGCTGTTGTTGCCCCCGCATTAAAAGGGGGGAGGGAGGGAAATCCCTAAATTAATCGAATGGGATTGTCGTTGTTATTGCCGGTGAATCTCCGTTCCCGCTCCGCCCCTCCCCGCAAGCCGCCTTCGCTCCGAGACGCGACCAATCTAGAAGGCGCTCCCCCGAGATGGCCTGGACGTGACTCGACGAAAGAGAGGTGATGGACGCGTGGGATGGCGAGTTCCTCGTGGAGACCGAAGGGCGGAAACCCGGGTGGACATTGTCATTCGGAGGGAGATAGGGAGGGAGAGGGGGCGGGCGGGCGCGCTTGTGTGTAGGTGTGTGTCGGGGCGCAATAACTTCCGTGCACGAGGAGGAACCTTAGATCGATCCTCCCCCCTCTTTCATCCTTCGGGGAATGAAGTGCACCGTGGAAAAGAAATAGTCGACGGGCGTGCGCGCAGCAATCCTTTTCTCTTTGAAAGCCCTTTCCCTTCCGGAGGATCGGGGCTTCTTGCGGCCTCCTCCATTCGGCCGAGTCACCGCTCGCATTGCCGAGGTCGTTCGCGTCCGGCGGAGGAGGGGCTGCTTGTGCGTGTGATATGAATGGGGAGAGAGAGAGAGAGAGAGAGAGAGAATGCGCGAGAGGCATTCGCCGTCCCGGAACGACATTTGCAATCAGGGTCCGATTCCGGTTCGAACGACAGGAAATTTTCTGGATGCTGATTCGGTTGCACGGAAGTTATATCAATAATTCGCAAGTGAGCAAAGGTTTATATTTTAGCAGACGTCCACCATTACCAGCATTACCGTTGGAAAAAAAACTTGCGATGCCCTCTTCAATACAGACATAAAAGCAATAGCTTTCATTTTTCCTAAAAACCAAACCTGATTTTGTCTTGAGGAAGGATAAAGGAACGCCATGAAATATTATAAAAATATAAACTTGCTGAAATATTCTCAAAATTTAGGATTTTTAACATGTACTAAATAAGTCCATAATGGGTTTCCATGAGTTTTAAAAATTTTCCGTAGTATTTTGTTTTTCAATTATTCCAGATGGTTCGCAAGTTTCATTTAATTCCAGCATCTGAACACGAATTCCTACAGCGGTGAAAAAAGTGGTTGCCATCGGAGTCTCATCAAGAACTGATGAGTATCACTTATCGACACAAAACCTGAAAATCACTCGCAAAAATATAAAATTATTTCTAGGCAACTATAGAGGAACGAAACTACGCCTCAAAATAACAAAAAAAACCATTATCAATCGGCATCTTTAAGCTATACGAGATAAAAAGAAACAGCATTAACACAAAAGTAAAAGGTTACCATCATCGTAACGCTTCGTCCGGAATTGGTTAAGTTTATTGAACTTACTATGCAGCTCAAAATAATTGTCAAAAAACGATCCTCCTAATGTGCATCAAATACAGAATTTTCACTGTGCCAACCATAATTTCGAAGTTTCCTCAGTTTTACAGGATTTCTCGGTTTTTTGGATGCATTACTCTAGGGGTTAAGAGTTGTACGAGATTAGAAAAATTGAACATAATCCTCTATGAAATAATAACATCCCTACCCTTTGGCGGGATTCTAACCCGTTCTTTGGTTTGGCTGGACGACACGCTACCAAACTGGCGGCGGCGGTAGACGCCGGATATTCTCGACAACGATTCTGGTAGGGGTTTAAAAAACATAACATGTGAAAGAAGTTAATTCATCATTAGTGGAATTTTAAACGCAAGGTCATATCGAAATTATTATGAAAAATAAAAAATAATACCATGCAGAAATATTTCTAAGTTGTTAGAATTAGGTACAGCATAAAAATTCCAGGAAGCAATGGGAAAACTCAGAGCAAAATAATGCACCTGAAACATTCAACACATACATTCCGCTTTAATAGATAATTGAGGACGAGCTGTCTTATTTAACTAGGGAATAACAAGTTTCAGAAAGAATTAATTAACTGTAATTTAACGATATACTGACGAGGATATGAAAAACGTTTTGAAACAAAACAACGTTCAGTTCACAGAAGAATCTCGGTTAACGTTCGAGTTGGGAAAAATGAATTGTGTGATATAGAAGGAGAAAATCTTTACGGCATTTTCTAATAAATCACGCATCATCTGACCTTAAAACGACCACTGACTCAAATACAACAAAGATAGTTGGTAAATATTGCAAAAAGAGGTGGTAAAGCAATCACTAGATTTGTAGAAAATTCGTTTAAGGTCTAACAAATCCATTTACCAAAGTTTAGTTTACCATTTATGACCAAGTACGCATAAAAGAAACTAATGCAGTGTTCGAAAAACATTTATGCCGCCCCCTACTAATAAATCCAATTACAGAAACACTCCAAAGACACGAATTACTTCCCTTTCGAGCACAGTAACTTCAACACACCTCCCAACGGAAAATTTTTATCGTCTTCTGCACGTTCGTACATACATTCCATTAGCATCTCATAATTATTTATATTTCCACGGCCATTGCGCTGTTACGCTAAATCAGAAAACAAGTTTAACAGACCCTTGTAAAAATATCTGAATATTAGACCGCAACCCGAGGCAACTCAGCAAAAGGACGTCAGGAACTTAGGTACCGTTAAGGTGTAAAAGTTTGGTTGTATCCACTGGCACGATCTCATTAGCTAATGAAGAAAGCCGTGAAAGTAAACTAATCCATGAGAACATCTAAAATTTCTTTCGCAGGTCGTAAAAGTCCGAGGAAAGTGCAAGGCTCCATGACACATATTTGCATGGGAATATTTTATGTCTTCATGAATATTAATAAACCACTGAGCCCAGACAGGGTTTCGCCGTCGGTACAAAATTACAACGGTGAGATATGAAAAATATGCTTTCTTCATGGTTACTTCATTAGAATAAACTAAAGGGCAAAAAATTATGATTTCTAAAATGAGATGTACAGACACTATGGTGGAAATAAGATTCACTGAGCAACATGCTAGCATTTCTCTAAACAAATTGCATTGAATATCTTTCTTGAATAACAATGTACAATATTTGGTTCCGTCTCAACATTCTTCAAGAAATTTAACCTATTTTCGATAAACACGCAAAGTTAGTTTCAAATTTCTAGATCAATCGTTAGGATGCTGGCTTCTTAGATTATTTTAATCAGATCGCTCCATCGATGTGAGCGGGTNNNCTGGCTTCTTAGATTATTTTAATCAGATCGCTCCATCGATGTGAGCGGGTTGATTAATTGAATTTTTTCACATATTTTCAGCGAACAAGTTAATTTATGTATTAGGAAAATATGAACTTTGGGCAGTTTACGATGCCACTAACATACCTAACACTATTTCGGAAAATTTAATTTCAAGAATCATATGACGTTATTCATCCTCCTGGAAGTTTGTCCTCTAAAAACTTGTAATATATCAGTTTCAGGGGACGCTTTCTTACACCCATCAGTGAAGAGCTTCACTGGGGTATAGAGGCGTATAACGGAGCTTCTTATGTCAAGGTAAAGCAAATCGCTGACCA
>LYUA01002965.1:7103-19134 GCA_002093875.1 Calopteryx splendens
AGTAATAAAAATTTTATTTGTGGAAAATTTGCACGTCTTTATATTCATAACTCACCTACCAAACCGACCTTCGGGTTGATTACTGTGATTTTGATTTAATCCTGCTGAAGTTATAAAGGATTCTATCGATACTGATGTCTCACTTACTCCAGAAAGACATATTCACTAAAGTTTAAAAGAATAATTCATTATTTATTCGTTTTCGTAGTTTAGTTGGTACTATCCTTCAGTACCAACAGTTATTATCACGCGAAACTCGTCATGCTTAATCAACCCTTGATTTCAACATCATTCATCATGCAATACCTATGTTGTATTATGTCGTGTCTTCGAAAAATGTTATGGCATGTATGCAGATTGCAGAATCAGGACGTGAGTTAAAATAACTTAATGTCCTTTCAACAATAATTTCTCGATAAATAATATAAGTACCAATATAATATTAGCTAAACCTGCATAATGAAAATTACGTTGGTAAATGACATACTAGAAACGAGTTCATCCAAAAATTTGAAAAAAATAAAAATTCAACATTGACCATACGTAATATTACATCTATTACCAATACTATAAAATTAAGACAAGAATTAATCATAAACAGGTGGAAAATAGGTTCCCTATATGACCAGGTTCGTTTCCCTGTACCTATTGACGAATGATTACTTCATGGTGAATTTTCAATCAATTATATCAACTGGCACCCATCCACAGGAATTCGTACTATGTTTGAAGTTTAAGGAACTTATGAAATGTAATGAAGGATCTCAGGTTTTCCCGGCGAATGGACTGGAGGAAGAGTTATTGGGTTACCCACCGGGTCAAAGGGTTGAACAGCACCGAACTTTCGATGGCTAAGTCCTCCGTCGTCTTCAGGGTGAATGCTAGAGCCAAGATTTTCCGGGTTTATATACGATTAGAGCTCGGGTCATATATAAACCCGGGGTCCGGGATACCCGGGCTACCCGGAATCGTATATAAACCCGGCAAATATTGGCTCTAGCATTCACCCTGAAGACGATGGCGCACTTAGCCTTTCGAAACTTCGGTGCTGTTCAACCCTTCGACCCGATGGGAAACCCGAGAACTCTTCCTTATGAAGTCTAAATTTAAATTCCAAGTCAATCTGTCACTTTTTATAAACAAAAAGAGATGACTTCTTCCTTGCCTTTAGTACCCTATCCACTGCAAAAATGTATTTATATAAAAATAATATGTCTTTAGGTTCAGATTGTTTTGAAACAGGAATTGCGTATTAATTTTATTTTTTCGAAATAAATTATATACTAGAAGTATATCAAAAGACTATATTATAACAGTTTCTCGGGAATAAATGGGAGGAAGAGTAAATGCAGCTCTCTTTTCGTGGTGAGGAAACGAAAGTCACTCGTCTGACTACGAAACCACTGATCTCTCTTCTCAAGGCAAGTCTTTAAATCAACCCAAATATATATTATATCTTAATACTGAGAATCATAGAGGCGATGTTGAGAGTGGCTCGTGATGAAGAAGCTACGATCACAAACTCCGTTGGAAGTCTTTACCAGTGACCACATGATCGCCTCGCAAATCCTCGCAATCTCCTGCATTTCTTCACCTCCGCTCTTGTTACTCCTTACCATTTGCTTTAATTTCCACGATAAGGTGACACTAACTCTTAAAGATGATTCATGAGTCTTTTTCCACATACATTGAACGCGCTTGGCTGAATTTAGAGTATTTCCTTGACCACAATTACCAGGTGAGTAATAGGGGACCTGAAAAGTGAAACGAGGAATGTTTTTCGAAACCTCTAAGAGAATTCCTTCGGTCTTAACAGAGTATTCCAATATGCTCTATTCTTATTAAATAAATACTCTTTTAAAAAGATTTTTTTCTAAATTAGTGAAATTCTAAAAAAACATTGGAGTTCATAAAAGAGAGAAATTTTTGCATAGGTAAAATTAGGCTTCAGTGATTTTTAAAATGTCAAGAATTTCCTCCTACAAAAATACTTCCAATACCCATAAATAGACCTTTACGTCACAAAAGGTCATCATGGTAAGACAAATATTCTTGATCATTTGCATGTGTTTGGTAATAATTGGAAAGCTGCATTAGCCAAGGGCGTGATATTTTTGATGAATCAATTATTACCTTCATCTTTTTGCAATTAAAATAAAAGCAAATCTACACCATTAACAATGACAACCAAAACTTGCAAAAGGCTAGGGCACTTACAAGAGCTTAGCATACTAAGTCTAAGTGAAACAGACAAGGTCACTCTCCTCTTAAACCCTCTCGCTCTCTCTCTCTACAATCGAAAACTGATTAAATTTATATCCAAGAAAAATCCCCTTTCTCATAAAACTAGAGACTAAAACTTCCCATTCTTCGCGGGAACAATGCCATTATTTAGTAATTCATGAAGACTGAAAAAAAAACAATTCATTTCTCAGACCTCCATTAACGCGCCAAGCACTCTCTCCCTCTCTCTCTCTCCCTTCCCATTTAATAATTCACGCAGATTACACACACAATATAAAGGCTTCATGCAAACTCTTTTAACTTAATCATTATTTTCTCTTCCGCCCCAGCTCTCGAGAGCTCCCATTCAATTACACTTGAGTCAATTCCTCCCAGGGAATCCGCCGATCAACCTCCCGTCTCCTCGCTTCCTTTCAAGTCCCCGGCGTCGTACTTTTTTCCTCCCCCATTCATTTATTGACCTCAGCCTACCCCGCTCACCTTTCCTCTCTCTCTCTCTCGGTTTGCCCACCATCCCCCTTCTTCCACCACCACACTGTGCCTTTCCCGCCGACGGGCACGCCGACCCGATAAAGACACGGGAGGGAAACGAAATGCTACAAATCCCCCACGCAAAACACACGGGACCAACCGGAATAATTTTCCCAGAAATGCTCCTCGCGGGGGCGGGGGGGAAGAAAACCACGGATCCTCTCCCACTCGTCCAGGAGCAACTTCAAACCGGCGAGATCCCACCCCCACTCCCCCAATCCAACCCTTCCCTCCCACCCCTCCATGCCTCCTCGCTCCCACCCCCTTCCAGCATCTCCTCCTCCCTCTGCTTTTGTCCCAGGTGATAATAAAAGGAAGGAAACTTTGGTTCTCGTTATAACGGCTATCCTCCCGCCTCCTCCATATCTCCCTCCATTCTCTTTCTCTCTCTCTCTCCAGTTCCACTTTACCCTCGCCCGCCTCGAGACTCTTTTGTTTGGGTATTTTAGACAATTCGCGTAAAACGACAGGGTCGGGAGGGAAAGGGGGGGGGGAGAGGGGTATGAGAGGTGTGGCATTAGTTTAAGTTGGGGAGGAGGGTGAAGGGAAGGAGATGCGTCGATGATGTTGTTGATCTGGGAAACGAAAAATCAGGTTACGTCAAGGGGCGCAAATTTCTACGCGGACTACTCAGAGGGAATGCACGGTTGGTGAGGCGTTACTGTCGTAGGCATTTTGAAAACCGAAGTTGATAGGCAAGCGGAACGGCAGGTAGCGTCAAAATAAAGTGAATTCAATATACGAGTGCAGCATAGTGATTACGAGGATATCTTCTATTTCTATTGTTCCAAATACCATTTACCTAGTTAAAAAAGAAAAAAACACGATGGTTCCTTTTTCATCCAATTACGAGTCGCTACCAGAGCAAATATTCATTTTTAATTTTAATTTTGAAGGTCATCGAATAAAGATTTGCATTTTCAAATCCGTCTTCTCCATAAGGAACTCAATTGAGATTAGATTAGATTACCAGAGATATTAGAAGGAAAAATTATTTTTTTTTACGGTCAGAGACAATGTATTGTGAAAACTATTCAGCATGGAACGATGAATGAATTTATAAATCAAGAATCAATCTCAATGTCTTTGACAATCTTCAGACACATACTTTTGATTCTGTAACCAAATATCAACCACCACAAGACTTCTGCAAAAGTTTGCGGCAACGCTTACCTACAGCTTTATCCTCCACTCCAAAGATTTCCTCCTACAGTTTTGAGAAACTACAGAGATCTTCCAGAAATTATCATTACACTTCAACTGAACGCTGTATACAAAGTACTCGACCGGAGAGATTAAAATACCAGAGACCTTTGGAAGAAAATATGACTGAAGCGAAATAAAGCAATTGAAAATAAAGAATGAGAAAAGCGATATGCGGTATGATGGCTGGAATGATTCAATTTTAGTCACCAAATGCAATTATTCAAAGAAAGGAATAAATGGCAAGGGAAAGGAAAGAGTAACTCTTCAGCTGAAGACCAGAAGAACTGGAAGATGATTAGTGGCAGATATCATGCGTCAAATGTATCTAAATGGAGGACATCGTTCGTCTTCCATAATCTGAGCCATCATTAAAGCGCGACACCAAATTTAACAGTGCCGTTAACGCGGAGTGCTTGTGGGGACTCTCGGATCGTCCATCAAGTTGAAAAAATAATGAATGGGGATACACGAGATAGCTGAGCATATGGACATCATGACTGAGTGACTGACTTAAGGCGGCTCCAAGAGCGTTGGTTCCGCTTCTTTGTTCCGGAATGATATCCATGAAGCCGCGGCGCAAACATTTTCACTTCGCTCGATTATCTCCGGAAGAACACCGCAAGAGGAGTGAGAGAAGGAGAGCTCGGCGTGCAGGCACGCACACACAACTACGAGAGGTGGTGCGGGGAAAAAGAAAATGGAGGGCCCTCCAAAATCCTTCCGCGGCAATCCCCCTTTGATCCGCAGCGCCTTCCCCAGGCGACATTTTCTCTCCCCCTCATTGATCCCCACCTCCCTTCGCCTCGCCCCCCTCCCCCCCCTCCCTTAACCCTTCGAAACTACTCCCTCTTCGCCCTTAACGCAAACCACTCCTCTTCCTTTGTTTCCAGACGGGAGGAGGAGCCCTTTGAGACAATCGTTATGGGATGGGGGGGGGGGACATCAGGAAATCCTACACCATTAAAATTCAAGAAGCTTGATCCCTCGAGTGAGGGAGGGAGAGAATGAGAGAATGAGTGAGGAGGAGAGAGGAGAACTTCCGCCCTTTCATTCTTTTTTCCTTCCTTAAAACCTACCCTTTCCTTTCCTTCTCGTTCTCTCGAAATCTCACTCTCTCTCTCCACTCCCCGCTTAACGTTTCCGTCCTTTCGTTCATTTTTCTGCCATTTACGCATCTCCCATGCTCCCTCTCTCTTCCCCCCCATCCCATTTCTTTCTTCGCATAAGATTAGCTTTTACGATGTGCTGCAAATCTTGGGTCCAAATCCACGCGCGGCCGAGAGTTTCACTGTCCGCATTACAAATTTATTCGGCTTTATGAAGATTTTTCTTCTTCATTGGAACGTGCGCAATTGTTTGCAAATAAAGGTAACAATTTGCAATACTGATTCAACAGAAATAGAATATTTTAGCTTACATTTGTCAGGGAATTAAAGTTCCATAAGTTAGGTATTTATAAATTGGCATAAGGATTGTTCCAATTCATATTTTTATATAAATAGTAAAAGAATTTAACACTACCGCGATACGATTACAGTAAATCATTGTGACGATGTTTCATTTAATAATTTTATGTAATCAGCGGAAAAAAAATTCGGAGTCAAGACGCTATTAAATCTGTGCAGAATATTAAGTTATTTATTCACAAATTAGGGAAGGTCTTTTATTAGTTGATGGACTCTGAAATAATTAAGAACCACACATTTAATATACTTTGCCATTCTTCTCTTCTTAGTTAGGCTATCATTTTTTTCTGACCGAAGTTTTTTGTACAGGGCTGCATACTTCAGTTATCTGTATTGTTTCAACAAAGTTTTAAACCTATCTAATATACTTATTGAAACATGATGGTAGCATGCTAGTACCGTTTCAAAATTTTATTGCATTTCCAGAGTTAGTAAGAAGTTGAAAGAAAATCAGTTGAACTGTAAATTTTTCCCCCAACATAAAAGACTGAGCTTTACTAACATCTTAAACTGTTGTTATTCGGACCGCGGTAATGGAGAACTATAGGTTCATTTCCCTAAAATTCACAGTTAGTTTCCTATGCATGTAAATTACATGTAGACAATTCAAAGTGAACAAAGTCCTTTTCAAGGGTCCTTTTCAATTTCACTTGAAACCTTTATTCAATTTGGCCCAGATTAATGTTTTTTTTTATTAAAACTGTGTTAAGGAGTTGATAATGAGAATTCTTCATACTGTTCGAACGATTCTTTCAACCGCAAAGTCGGGGGGAGGGATTTCGGACTCAGTCAACATGATACAGGGGTATATATCTCGGCGAAACTTACCTACTTCTCGAATTTTGGTGACGAATCTCGATTTCTTATTCACCTCCACGAGACTAACTTCGGGCTATATCGCCCCGCTAATAGGAGCGACATGCACGATTTTCAGCTCCATGATTTGAATTCTTAAATTATGCACTCGCGCCTTCGTTTGAGCATTTACGTGCTAACCGGGAGCACGCTCTATTTCCTTTTATTCAGCTAAAACTTCCGTGGAGGGTTAAAGTTCACAAGGGACCCGAGAGGATCATATTGCGGCACGTGAGAATGGGGCGTCAAATAGGGAATAGAGACTTTTTCAAGTGTGAGGCTTGTTTAAAGGTAAGCGTCAGGTAAAGAGAAGTTGGCCTTTAGTTGAAATATTTTGTTTAGACACCGGTCTTGGGAATAATTTTATTAGGTCCGCGAAAAAGGCAGCAAAATAATCCAAATTCTACTAAGCATGAACGAAATTGTTAGTAAGCTATGGACTGACTGAACCTATCCTATGTTTATTATAATGGACCTCTAGTTTGGCCACGAGGTAAATAAATAGCAAGCGGGTTTTTCAATGGCCAATATTAATATTGGACATTGAAACCCATTTGCTATTTATCCTATGTTTGCCATGTAAGGAAAGACCTATCAAATTTGCTTTCGTGGTACCCCGAGAGCCTTCATTGAAAACATTCTGCTGGAGGGTGAAAAGCTGTTTCAGGTTTAAATTGTGTAATTTTGTTGCCATTGGAGTGCGTTCAGCCGAAAAATACCTGTGATGTATGAATTAAAACACTCTATATTTTGACAATTCATTTTCTCTACCTACAAAAAAAATTGGTTCATTAGATTTTATAACTATAAACAAAATGTTTTTAGTAGTTTTCTCGTCCAAGTGCGGGTTGTCTATTCTGGAATACCGTATTTCTATTGCAGATAAAATTATCTTTTATTTAACCCGACGGGCAATCAATCATGCGTGTGTGGAGAGACTAATAATTATACTTAATGTTTACCAATTATATTCTATGCATGTGCTCGTGTAAATTGTTTCTAAGTAGCTGCAAATAAATATGATCAACAGGTATAAAACTCCATAAAGTGAATGAAAAGACTGAAGTTAGTAGACAGGCTCCCAGAAGCAATGAAGAATCATATGTGAGAACAAACATATGAAAAGAGTAATCCGTAAGATCTAGCGTAAGAAGAGTTATCAAAAAAACGTTACAGGAAATGAAAATGTCTTTTCAGTCAATAAAAGTGTATTCAATTAGGATTCTTTGGCTGTTTTCGTTATAGAATTGAAATGATATTTACAAGTATAACGCTATCATTTACTGCTAATTGCTCCGATAAAACTGAAGAAAATCAGAAAAAGGATATAATTAAACAATTACTATTAAAACTAAGTAGGCAATAACAGTGCACCCCAAAGTTATCAAAAATAAAATGTCCGTTTATAATATGATGAAATATAAGCTTAGCACAATGTTTAAAAAAAAGCACGCAATTTTCACTGTGGCAGCCCACCACATAGCTTAAATATTAAAAATTAATGGAGCATTAGGGTTGATAAGTGTGAGGCAAGAGTGAAGTTGTCCCAATCTGGTTGAGACCACGCAGGATTGACTAACGCTGGCGATGGGAGGATGGGCGAAGCTTCTCCTAGCCTCGCAGTTTAATTAGCTACCTCACGAGCTGTTCAATTAAGCATTTCTTCTTCGCCAGTTTTCTCTCCGGGAAGCACAAAGTCTTCTTCGCGGCTTAAGAGACTTCGGTTGATTACCTCATTATCAAGTTCTCCTCTCGTTTACCTCAGAAAGGGAGTTTTGTTTTGTTGCCCCAGCGTTCTAAAAACTTGTAACAGGTGCCATCGATGGAATCTCATCGGTGAACCCGGTTAAGGAACGAATTAAGAGGCCCCTTCGGA
The DNA here is from genome assembly GCA_002093875.1 of Calopteryx splendens. NCBI lineage: Eukaryota > Metazoa > Arthropoda > Insecta > Odonata > Calopterygidae > Calopteryx > Calopteryx splendens. The sequence continues at coordinate 15,282 of LYUA01002965.1, forward strand.
TGGGATCTCGAACTATAACAGGAATAGTGTTTACTATAAGGGGGTTTTGAATTTCATATTCTTGGCTGTAAAATGATGTACCTAAATAAAAAATTGATTACCCGTAGTGTTCTTGAAAGATATTGAAAATCTCCTGTGGAGTTATAAAGAAGCAAACAAGGTAACAGCAAGGAAGCAGTGATGCTTAGCATCCATTAGTCCATATACATGGATGATAGTGTCTTCTGTATCATTGAAATATATATGACATTAAATGCCTTGCAAATGAGACCTGATATGAAGTTGAATTAGTTACATCCCTTTTCTCTTTCTATGCTATGATTTTCTACTCTATGGTTAAGAAATATACGAAGAATAATTGAGGGTTATCAATTGTTAGACCTTTTTCAATTATTATTTTGAAAGAGCAGTTACTCTTTTAGTAACACAACTTCTTACACTGGAAAACGTTTAAGTAAATAAGTAACTACTCTAATAATATTAAGAGAGTTTTTAAAAATGTAAAGGTGCCGGGCTGTTTTCAAATCCCTATCGGTTTCACACATAAAATGCACAATATAGCTCACGCATTGAAGCTTATGTGGTTCTTCAACTTTTAAAGCCATTTTTATGCATCCTATTAATAATATAGTAATAATATACTACTAACAATTAATTTCACTAACGGTAAACTACCGGCTAAGAAGGGTTTCTGATCGACAACCTCTGCAATAACCTTTCTTCATTACCGCATTACTTCTTCCACCCTTCACTCCATCCCTCATTCCCAATCTCTTCCTCCCTCAACCTTGATTACCTAACATTCTACCCTCAATCACATTCTCCAATAATCCAACGCAACTCTGCCCTGCCTGACAGGAAAATCTAATGGGGAAAATCTAAATCTTATCTAATCTGAAGAAAGTAGGAAAAATGGATGCCCTGCATCCAATTTTCCTCCTTCATTATTTAATACGATTCTTTTTCTAACATCCCTACCACATTGCCCACCTTCGTCCAAAAGACTCCATAAATAGCTACAATATTCTGCTTTAAGTTTATGACCTCCCGCTTAAAAGTTAATCTTTGGTTTCCTTTATCTCGAGAACCTACTTACCTCCGTTTTCTTCTGATTTGTTTTAATTCAATACCTATCCCATAGCCTCCCTAGTGATCTCAGCAATAACTGAAACCCTTTGGCTGATTGGCTAACTACAGATTGATCGTCCGCAAACCTGACTGATTTGATAAGTACCCCCCCCTACTTTTATTCCTACCACTAGTACCACTTCCCATGCCTCCCTTAACATTTACTCCACGTGTACGCCGAAAAGCACGGGCGATAACGGTCAACTCTTGTCTTACCACCCGGGCTACTACTGCCCAGTCAGTCTCTCTCCCCATCCGCTAACTCACCTGTGCAGTCTGAGACGAACAGGTGTCGAATAAGTCTCCCATCCCGCCTGTCTATCCCGCCACTCCTATCTTCTGCAATAACTTTGTTAGGTCTCCTAATTTACCCTATCAAACACCTTCTCTAAATCTACGAAGAAGACAAATATATCCTGATTGTACTCTATATTACCTTCTATCAATTATCTCATTTCTGCTATTGCGTCACGTGTACCTCCACCCTTCCTAAACCCAAACTTATTCTGTCCTAAGTAATTTTCTGCCTTCCTCTCCATCCTCTTGAGGACGATCCTCAGTACTACCTTTGCTGCGTGAGAAATTAAACTAATTGTCCTATAGTCTTCACACACTGCTCCTTTAGTTCTGATCTAACAATATCATCTGGCCGCATTGAATCATCATAAATCTGCGAGAGATCCATAAAAACTCTTTCTTCCATGTTTTTATAAACTATTTGATAATTCTGCAGGGATATTATCTACCCCCACAGCCTCATTTGATTTCATTTCATACTATGCCTTCTCTAATTCGCAATCTGGCATGTCTGTGCCTAAGGCATCTTCTCCGACATCGTATTCTCTTTCTATTTCCAAGCTCGCTTGCCTAATGTCTTTACCGTATAGTTTTTCTATGTATTCTTTTCATCTTGCTTGAATCTCTCTTTTTTCATTAATACTTTTACTTTGGATAGCTGGTTGACCGATACAGGTATTTCGTTCTGCTAGATGATTACTGACTGGAGGGAGGCGTAGTAATGTGTAATTATTTTGACCACGGCCTGTGCATCGGCATTGATACTCGAGACCCATGCTATTAAATAACGAATCGCACATGCCACAACTCCCCCTATCGACGATCATCTATCTAGCTTACTGAAATACCGCTGTAGGATCTGTCTTCCGAAAACCGCCATGGTCTTCGGTTTTTTCCATCAATAAACTTTGCAGCTATAAGCTCAGCCATTTATTTTCCGTTTTTAATAATATTATGAACGGTTTTCATCAATTGGTGATATTCCACTTAGAAGTCGTATAAGTATTTTCTCAATGTGTTACTTTAAAATATTCATGTGCTTTTCGTGCCGTACTCTTCCTCACTTGCCAAAGTAAAACTCTGAACTCTGGGAATATAGAAGAATCATTTTGATACCTGAATACAGCGAGTAACATTTATCCTCTTTACTTTAACTAAGCTTTGTGTTCGAGCCATGACGCACATACGGATGGCCGATACGAATATTCGGAGTGGAACGCACGAATGCAGAATGCTCCGGAGAGAGTTTAGTGCCATAATCTTGTTGTCAAAAGAATAGACTTGCACGACCAAGTGGAGGGAGGCGGCAAAAGAGGGAGCATCGGAAGGCTCGATTAGCGAGGAGTCGGAGCCACATGACCCGGCCTTTGCGGTCGGCTGTCCTCGGTTAGTGCCAATGCATATTCGATTTGAAATTGCTAATTCAAGCACGGCACATACGGCAGCGACCCAAGGATACAGTGCAATTATAAAACGAGTGTCACTCAGTTCGACCGATGTTCGTTTGTGCTGAATGGATCACTTGCGGACAACTCGAACCAATGTGCGCCATTTAGAGCGCCAAAGCACACAACCTGATGGGAGCGTAAAGTTCGGAGCGAGGGTGGAAATTTACGCCGAACGGAGGACGAACGCAGAGCATTCGTTTGGCACTGGAATATGAACCGTTTGGACGAGCTTTGAGAGACTGGAGGCTAATGCCACATCCAGATTTTTGGTTAAGTAACAGCTAACATTGCTGACTTAGGGTAGGTAGTCATAAAATATTTCATTATCAAACATTTGATGGTATAATTGCTGGATAGGGCGAGTGGGCCATCATCCTGTGGATTTTATGGATTCCGTCGTGGCATGAAAATGTTGGATCCTAGTAGTAGTTAGATCCGAGGATTTAATTTCTTGAGATAGTAAAAATATCTAATGGCGTATTTCTATTACCAATTGGCTGCACAGGAATAATTTTCAGATTACTCTTAGGTGATCTCCCAAGTAGGCTTAGGACGATCTCTAGATTTAATAATTTAAAACGTGTCACGTATAATTACTCGTTTTTCCTAAATTATTACCTTCTTCAGTCTTCGTACCTTTTGCGGGTTTCATGCCATATTAATGTCCTATTCTCTTCCTTCCTCTGCCCTTTCCTCGAACCCTGCTTAACATTATTCTTCCTAACAGAACATTTTTTACATTCTACAATCTCTCAATATTACCCCCATCTACGTTTTTGCATCCTTCATATTTCACCTGTCACCCTCCCCTCTTCTCCTAACATGTTTAAAACTTCGTGGTTAGAGATTCTCTCTCCTCTCTTAGAGGCTAAAAAGAAGTTCTCTATCCACAGATATTTTTAGACTATTAGAGCAATAAAAATAATGATATGTATATATATATATATATATATATATATATATATATATAATCAAGAAAT
>LYUA01002966.1:28088-38261 GCA_002093875.1 Calopteryx splendens
CGTTATCAGGAGCCATTGCAATTTAAGAGACTTTCAGGTCCCCTATGGAAACGATCGGAGAATGGAGGCAAAACGCTGCATTGAAATTTTGCTTTCACCAGAAAAACTCCAAAGTCGAGGCCTGTTTATTGCTTCAAGGGGCTTACATAGAGTCAGTTTTTTTCCTTTAGCACAAATGTAATATGTTTCAAAATGTTTAAACAAGGTAGATAATCAATTTGAAAGGAGCATTTGGAGCACCAGTCATTGCCTAACGGAAATAAACATTAACACTACTGTTGCCTTTGTAAAAAATATCGTTGAATAAAGTTAAGGGAACTATTATAACTGTAGGAAATTTAATGGGGTACCATGCACACATTGATAACAGAAGAAATGCACATGAGACGTGTTTTGCACGCGGTGGGTTCCGAGACTGCTCACACCTGAACAAGAGGACGTTCTCGAGCAGGTTTGTTCACAGTTGATATTACAGAAAGACTACTTTCCAGACCTAGACCAGACCTTACAACTTTTTCCAGTTCCTGAATGTAAGGAGTGTGAAGAACACTTTTGTTGGAAAGTTTTTTTCACCATCAGATGTAGTGGTGAAGGCCGCAGAGACGATTTGAAAGGATTATCAAAAAACAGCTTCAAGCATGACTTTGAAGACGAAAAAATGGTAAACTTTGAATGGTAAAAATGGTAAATGAAGTAAACTTGGTATTTTTTCACAAGAAATTTTTTTTACTGCAACCAATATCACCCTAATAAGACATCGTCTGCCGTATCAAGTTGACACTGGTTGCAGTTAATAAATATCGTAAAATGTACAAATTTTACCTAAATAATAAATGCTATATATTACAATTAAAAGTGTAGAATAAAAATTTTCGTGAATAGCAGTAAAAAAATTCAACTACTTACTGCTAAAGAAAATACATTGGAGAATAAAATATATCATTGTATGGCATAATGATAATTAATAACTATACAATTTTTATGATGTATGCAACTGTATTGAAGATTATGTGGAGGATGGATAAAGTAAATGTAATTATTGTAAATGTTGATGCACCCTTCTTTAAAATTTCTAACCCACATTATTATCGTAACCACATTTGACTATGTCAAAATTAGCATAAATACAGATTTTTTTTTATTTGCTTACTCTGAAAGGGAAGAGCGATGTATAATTCCTGAGAGTACAGGTCTGAACTTCCATCATCATCAATTTTATTTAATCCTAAGATTGATAGCATGCAGCCCTGTATTCTTCCATACCAATTCCCTCACTCCAGAACAAGTATTCCTTATTATATTCCTCTTTATTTGACCTTAATATTTATCCCTTGGACCTTTATCCATGGGACATACCCTTCCATTTTGTTTCCGACAAACTCTGTATTCTCATTGAATCACCATCCTATCTGGTTCTCCTTTTCCGTATTGTGTGCTCCATATGGTCTTTTCCTCTTCTGCTCTTCTTTATTTACGACATAATATGCCCATTTGATCTTCAACAATCGTCTCCAACACCAGGTTTCGATGGCTTCTGTTCTCGTCTGATCGTGTTTTCCCATAGCCCGTGCCTCTGATCCGTAGATTTCCACACTCCATACGAGTGTTTTAGCTTAATTTATCCTGGTTTGTAAAGACAACATCTTTGAGCACAGCAGGTTCCTCTTCATGATAAACGCCTTCTTACCTTGAGCTATTCTGCGCTTTATGTCCGCCGAGCTTCTTCTATCCCATATTATGGTGCTTCAGATATAGGTGAATATTTCTCTTGTTCTAATATCTCTCCTTGGATGTCTGCTGTCAGCTTCTCTCTTCCAAACACTTATATTTTAGTTTACTTATTGCTTATTTCTATGTTATATTCTTGAAGCATTACATCCAATGCGTTCTGTGATGCCTTTAGGTCTTCAGGCTTCTCTGCTATCACAATCGATGTTATCTGCGAAGCGGAGCGTGTTAACTCCGTCGCCATTCACCTTAATTCCTTTGATGCCCTCTTCCTGTGCTTCTTTTATTACCTCTTCCAAGTATTTGTTGGATAGTGCTGGTGATACGTTGCATCCTCGCAGAACTCCTTTGTTTATTTTGACTTCCATTTTCCTCCGAATCCATTCGCGTTGTGGTGACTTGTCCCTTGCATGAACTGCGTCTGTTGAACAATTCGGATGATTTTGGTATCATTATTGAGAATATTTTTAGGAGGGTGCGGTAACCTTTCACTATCAAGCGAGAAGCGTATAATATCGTTTGCGCATTTCTGGTGTGGAAACCCCATGCAAAACACCGTAATGGTTGATTTCATTGTATGACATAGGTGTATATTATGTATGTAGGAGCTTAACTCCAAAATCACAATCCGTGAGCTTGATACACACTAAAGAAATTAATCATTATGGTGAAAACAGATTGAGCGCACAATCAAATTACGGTAGAAATATAATCTAAAAATATTATAATACTAAATTCTGTCTTCATCAGGTAGTTTTAATCATCAGCAGCGCAGCTCTACGAATCTATAACATAACTAAACGAAGGGATTTCAAATTGTAGCTTAGAAAGGAACATATTACTTCATCTGTTAATATTCGCACTTAAATTAAATACAGCTTGATTTTATTTTGATAAATGTACCCTTAAAACGTTTGAATTATGCCATCACTGTAAAAAAGTTTTAGCTTACAAGTAAAATTACACCAAGTAATTATGCTTTGAACAAAGCACTCTTAATATCATACGTTGTCCATTTTTCACAATGAGGATGCCAACCATTTTAGATTTTCTTCTCTAACTTCAAAAATGCATGGCCCAGCTGAAACGATCAGATTGTGTTCAATTTTAAATTTAAAATTTTGAGAAGGGTTGAATAAATAGAAGAAATGTACATTTATGCGTGCGTACGCATAAATGAGTGGTCTAATACTTTTATCTGGTGTTTAATTTTTGTCAACGTTTTCATTTGAATATATGCCTCATTTATCCAATCGCTAAAAATCTACCAATATGGTCACCAATTAAACTTCTATGTATTTCACCGAGCAAAGAACGGGAATACATTGTACTAGACATTTCGAAAACATTATAAGCGAGTTTTAACGAGATGCAAGTAAAATGTTCACACCAGTGCTTCAAATACAATCCAGGCCACTATCTATCCCAACAGAAAAACTAGAGTGAATTACCAAGAAAGTTGGAGGGAAAATAATAAATAGATATTATTAATGCATACAGGAGGGAACTCAGTAGTGGAGTACGCGATGGTCGAATTTACCCTGTGGGTTACCGTGTCACGGCTAATTACTATTTGCTGGTATTGGATGCGCACTTCGCTATGCAATATTTCATGAGGCAATGGCTTCTCTCATGCAAGTAAAAACGAAAAGCTACAATAAAGGTTTTAATATACGAAGTTAAACAAAGAAAAATATATATGACACATGCAGAGTCGACTTCAAAGCAGCCACGGTTTTGAGTTTAAAATCCTTCGATGGAACTTGATAAGTCAAGGTACATTAAACAAGTTGATTCCAGAAAACAATGCATTAAGACTGAAAAGTCAATATTTCATACCCATAAGTTATAAAATGACGGTATTCACATATTGTGTTGAAAGTTAGTTTATTATTCACGAAGTAGGGTTTCCTCATATTCAGTGTGCACATTTTTTTCTGATTGTTTTGCACAACAGAAACCTGTCTCTTAAAATACTCAAAAGGTTTTGAATTAAGATATACCTTATCCTTGGTGTTCAAAGTTGATGAACACCATTAAAAATAAGCGATGATCTAAAAAGAAATGTGTTTTTTCTTAATTTAACCACTCCCGCCGGTAAAATATACCTGCACTTGTTTACCCATAGCACACAAAAGTGATTTTATCTTTGTCAAATTTACCTTTATAATACTGAATATATATATATTTGCTTTATAATAGCATTGAAAGACCACAGAATTGGTAGAACACAATGAATAAAGAAGATTTGAAATGTATAACTGTATTCTAATTACCAACTGAAAACGGTGCATTCGCAATCAAATCGGAGCAAGACAAGCTATTAACTAACATAATAATTTATTTAAACTAATTGGACATATGTAACTGAACTCTTAGTTTCGATTATGGCAAGGCAACATAAACTATATTCACACCATCGTGACTAAAAATCAGAAAAGGCTCGACAAGCAAGTTATTCGTGAGTTACTTCACAACCCCATTTTTTATCAAACCCTACTCAGAGGCTTTCTCTGTCTGTTGCGTTTTCAGGAACAACCATGGGCTGACTCGCGTTATTCAGGGCCGACATTCAGGTTATGTCGGATGGAAATTAGAAGGGTGTTTTCTGGACAGGAGGTGGGGAATTGAGACGACGTGGTACCTGATTCATAGTCTCCAAATCGGCCGGAAGTCATTGGAGAATTAGGAGAGTGATTTTTGTTTTATTCGGACACACGCGATATTCAAAATTTATGCCCTGGTTCTGGCATTCGTAGGAATGTATTTCTTCGTACGACATCAGCTAGATTCAATGGATGCCGTAATGCAATTTTTGGCTTTCAGCATTTGTTGACGTCGTTGGCCCGCCGTCTTTAGCGCGCCCCTGGGAATTCCTTTGGCTAAGTTTTTAGAGGCTGTATTCCGTCGAAGGGGAAATGGTGACAAATTCCATGAATATGAAACTGAAGTAAAAAATGTTCACCATGCGTATTCAAGCATTAAGCCGATGGAATACCTTGACTAAGAAGGATGATTGAATTCCTAGTCAATGAATTCCGCTGAAAATATGAAATATTATTGAGAATTCCTAAAACATTTTTGTAGTTGAGTAAATTTCCAAAACTCTTCTGCCCGTAATCATAAATTTGAGCTATTATAAAATAAAAATACAGGGATTCATATGAGAGCTCAAATATTATCAGTTTGAAAGAAACATTCATCATTTCATGAGGGGTAATAGTGGTCACAAAGAAGTGAAAAGTGAACGTTATGCAAACAGAAGGATTTCTAAAATTATTTCTATTGTTATTTATAAAAGAATTGGAATGGCAATGAAAGACAGGATAGTAAGGTAGAGGTGTCCGTTATCATCGGTACTTACGAACCATACGTTCGAAGGAAATGTCAGGGAGGCATGGGAAGGGATACATCTGAGAATGAAATCAGTTGGCGACGTGATTAATTAAGTCATATTTTGTAATAGTTAGTTCAATAGCCAAGGGATTGCAGTATTTGTCATCTGATTTACAGGAATAATGCAAAGAGTATGGGATGAATATCAACCACAAGAAAATAAAATATGAGGTTCTCAAACATTTTAAGCATGGTGGGATAAGAGAGGAAGAAAGGAAGAAAGAAGAAAAAATGGTTGTGGGAAATATTGAGAGGCAGTGGGATGCTAAGCGTCGTAATAGGAGGGTGAGTGCTGTGTAAGTTAGGAAGAGATAGGAAGGTAACAGGCTTTCTAGACGCTAAGATGACAGATAGAATAAAGGAAAAACTGAAGGAGGAAATGATGAAGGACAAATTAAAAAAGGTTTACATTAAAGTAAAAACATGGAAATATTTTTGGAATCGTCCAAAACCTTCATTAGTAGGTAGATCGACTTTTATGCTGATGATTATTTACCACTAGTTTATCCGTAGTCAACCATTAATATTTCTGACTATTTGAGCATGACCCTAAGGCATTGAATCAGAGTACCAACTCCACCATTAAAATTCAACACCAGCGATAGATACAAGTGGAGGCAGACCCCGGCCGCGGCGTCACTGCTTACGATATTTCAAATTCCCAGTGCAATCTTACATTTAGCTCATACCTTTCGATCCTCAGGACCATTTCGATGGAATTCTATCCCCAATTTCCGTCAGTTGGAAAAATGTGCCTTGAAATATGTTACACCAATATTTTTCTCACCCCACTACTGGAGAGCGATTTTGAAAAATGATACTCTCCCAATTATGTGCCTAATCTATGGCCTAGTAAAACAGAGTTCGTACTCCATTTCAATCCATGGCAATGCCTTAGGGTCATGTACAAATATTCACAATTGATTATTATCAGTGGAATGTGGTTAATTTAGTGGATAAATAAAATACACATGGACTTTGGTAAATCACGATTAGAACAAAAACTTCTATTGGTATTTACATTTTTCTGAATTGTAAATATTTTTTTTATTTTTTACGTGTAAAATTAATATTTCTCTGGTGAACACCTGTGTTTTATTCAAGTTGAATGTCAAACCAGTTTAAATATTGACACGGTAACGAGGCCCATGTTACCTCACGGCATTCCGAACAAAAAAAAATAATATACGACAGAAAATTAAATTACGCGGCACAGTGAACGAGATAATTCTGCAGATATATTCAAAATCATGGTAAATAGTGGCAAAGCTGAAAACTACGAAAGGGAAATATCTAGTTCATAAAATATGAATTTCCACTAGAGGCATAACTGGAGAATGTACTACGCCAATTTTTCCACAATAATGAATTACCTTCACCCGAAAATATCTTGCTGCACAGCTCGACTGCGCTATTGACAAAACCACGGTGAAGCAAAAGAATGTTCACTCCGTTGAGAAAGACTACGCCCAAGAATGGAGAAAGAGAGAGAGAGGGAGGACGTTGAGTCAAAGCAGAGGCGAAAGAAAGGAGTGGGGACATAAAAAACGAGGGCAGATGGAGGTAAGGCTTTAAAGACTGTCCAAGGGAATAGCGATTTGTCCGGCCATAAAAAGAAAGGGGGGCGGAAACTCGCATGCAAAGTTGAGGGACAGGAGACGGAAGAACTTTGAGGTAAGGGTCGCGGAGGAAAGGGAGAGGGAAGAGGGGCGGAGAGGAACCGAAGAAATTGTTGCGCGCACTTGAATGGGGAGAAGCGGGAGGCGGAGGAGGGGGGCGGTTAGGGGGGGTGCGGGTTAACGTTTGACGTGGACATAGTAGTTAGAGGAACAGAGTTTCTCGGGGAGACAGGGGGGAGGGAGAGGAGTGACAGATGCGGAGATGTCCATCCCTCGGGGCCAAGGGGTCAGGCGGCCGGGATGGACGACCTTGGGGAGGGGAGGCGCGCGGGGAAGGGGCGATAAGGAAGGGAAAGTGGAAGGGGTGGGGAAAGGAAGGTCCGGGAGGGTGAGAGGGAAAGGGACCAAGAGAAAGACATGTCTTCTCCTAGTCAGGAAGGCGCATGGCTAATGGCCGACCACCTTCCGAGGAATCTTGCGGAAGAGGGTCTCTTCGAGGGTTGACGTTGCATTTCACTGACTAATAGAAAGCTCTAGCAGATAGAAAAATTAGCTAATTTAGACTTTTTTTAAATTTTCGTAGCATAGAGAATGGGCTGGGGATAGTAAAAAAGGGAAGGATGAGGTTTAGAGGTCTTCAGCTAGTTTGAAAATATTTGTAATATTTTACAAGAGACTTAAATGTATTTACCGTCGGAGAATTATATGAAAAAATAATTTTACATCAGCCTTGTAGGGTGTGTGCTTTGAATATTATAATGAATAATTCATACGTTTAGGCATAAAGGGTAGATCAATAACTCTCAGGTGACGAAGATATTGATAAAGCAGTAAGTACTTCATTCATTGGTAGGTTGAAACACTAAAACGAAAAAAATAAAAGTTAACGCAAACTTAAATCTGGAGGCATCTAGGTTCTTTCTGATATACTTATAATGTGATAAAAGTGCGATCCCAAATGAGAAATTTGAGGCAAGGGTCATGTACGAAAGGGAGAGAGAGGGGAGAGGGGCGGAGAGAAAACTGGGAGAGGCAGCGAGGAAATGGTTGTGCGCCCTGGAATGGGGATAGATGCTAATGAATGCTTCTGATAGAAAGCAAGTATGCATGTGTACTTTAGGATGCCTAATAACCTGGCTTACTACGTATCCCCGTACCTTAAATAAAAGACTTGGTAATTTTTAATGCATTATAAAAATTATATTTGAAGTAAAAACTAAATAGTACCTACAAAAAAGCAAGTAAAAGACCAATACTTTGCAAATAAAATATTTCTTATCTGTAGGAAATAAATGCGTAGATGTGGAAACAGAATCAAAACGGAACGTGTACAAAATATGAAGACATACACGTGTGAATATAACTAACATTCTCAGCACATTTTAATTTTTTTACAATCAATAAATCGGAATTGACGATTTAGATTTATAAATTAAAATCCATTATATAAGAAAAAAGTTTTATTTATAAAATGAAATAACATGGCATTTTAAAAATTGTTTCATTTCCAATATTTCACTTCTGGGAGTTTATTCTTTGGGGGGTTTTCGCGCTTAGAAACTACGAATATCATCATCTTTAAAATTACGCTGTCCTCCAAGTGAAGAAAATATTGTGATTGAATAATCCTAAAATTATTTAAAAATACTAGGCATTTAAATACAAGTGATTTTCTAATAGTAAATTCAATTAATTAAACATGACACTCCGTGGAGAATGCAGCATAAAAAATGAAATCGTTCGATATGAACACATTCCAATTACCCCTGTTGAATGGATTCTTGAGAAAGAAACGCTTTCTGAAATTGCACCGAAAGTTTGAACGGCTTCGCTGACTTTTCGAACGCGAGCTTAATGAATGGGAAGGAAGGAGGGGGGCCATGGATCAGGAACGTCGGAAATCTGTGCGAGACATGTCTCAGGAACAAGCGCTGCCATAAACATTAAGTTTAGAATTGTTCGGGTGCGTTTCTCGCCGTATTCTTCTGCCTAAACCACTTCGCTCTCTCCCTGCAAACAACTCAAGTCTTATTCTGCTCATATCTGTAATTTATATTTCCTTCCCCCAATCAAGCCTCCTCACCCGCTCCCTTCCACCGTTAAGGATTTTCACGCCCAGGCAGGGTACAATGAAATTCTTCGTCCGCTAATGAGCGATTTATCCCTCGAAAATTTCCCTGCTTCCCCTGAAAATTAATTCAATAATAAGAAGCCGTAAATTACACACCTTCCTATGAGAACAACCGAATTATAAGGAAGAGAAATCTTTAGAAACTGAATCAGGAAAGACATTCAATTAAAAATCGTCGTCTTAATTATGGTACTTAATTATGCTAATTATTGTTTGACTCTGCTTTTATTATTCGAAATGTCCACGTTATTGAAAGAAGGAACTTTAAATTTCTTATTATTAAAGTATAGTGCAAAAACTCCTGGAATAGTACTTGAGGTAACGTTCAGCTGGGATGCACTTTTTTTCTATTAAACAGGAAGATATACTTACATAACATGTAAAAGAATGATATCTATATTCGTTTGTCGTTTTCACGGCTGCTGTATGTATAACCGAGATATAACTCACTATAGAATATTCAGTAACCTCAATGAATGTTTTTTCATTAATTAGAAGTTTTCTATCTAGTTATATTGAATAAACGGTTTCACATTTCTACTGCAGTCTTTTTTAATACAAAACACACGTACGCAAATGTAAGGGAGTAGAACAATATGAACGCATACCCATAAACTCTACTGCTATAGGTATAAATTTAATCTACCTATATTGGTAATTCGAAATTAATTCCCTTTCAAATAGTAACTGGTGAATCTCCTTCTCCTTCGGTCGCATCACCGATTTCAATTTAGCATCTCAAAATAACGAATGATATGCATTCAATTGCTTCAGAAATGACATGATAGACTGAAAAAAATCCATTACTCGTAATAAATTCTTACTTTTCCACAGATTTTATTTTCAATGTATCAACCAATTCCCACACGAAAAACGTGACATCGTGCATCAGGAAAACGACTACATCATGGCTTATCATGCTGTAACCAGTTTGCATAAAAGTATTCAGTAAATAACGGAATATATGCTCATGATGGGAATACCTAAAAAACTACTTTCTCTCGTCCAATGCGAACATTTTTTACTGCATGACGCATGTTTCCCAAGGTAGCACGTGATTTCCACAATTATTGAATGGTATAATCGGGGCAACGCTCGCATCCGCAAATAAAAAAACTCCACGAGGAAAGAGAAGACACAAACCAAGCAATTTTAATGGCGTGATTTCGCAATGCGGATTGAAATGAGAGGAACGCGATTGCGCCATATGCCGCGCAGGGCGCTCGATCGCACCCCCAGTTATATAGGCAATCAAACACATTGGGGTGGTGTGCCGGAGGGACGGGATCGGGGGGGGGG
>LYUA01002966.1:52864-68435 GCA_002093875.1 Calopteryx splendens
GTTCAACTACTTAGGGAGTAAGATAACGAAAGATGGAAGAAGTAAAAAGGATATAGTTAGAGGAATAGGCCAAGAAAAAAAGGCATCCTGCTAAAAAAATGAATGTACCTCTAACGCAATCTCTCTTCAAACACGGATAATATTGCTACAGGGCTTTGTATGGAGTGTGCTCTTGTACGGAAGTGAATCAAGGACAGTTGGATAAGAAGATAAAAGAAGATCCTTTGAGGTGGTGAGGAGTCCTTTGAGGTATGGTGATATAAAAGAACGATGAAAATACGATGCTGTGAAAGAATAACAAATGAGTAAGTCTTAAGAAGAGCAGGGACAAAAAGAAAGTTATGGAAAAAGTTGGCGAAAAGAAGAGACAGACTAATTGGTCATATATTGAGACTCCAAAGCATATTGAAAACAACATTTGGAGGATACGTCGAGGGAAAGAGACAAAGAGGAAGACCAAGGCCATCATACCTTCAACAGAATATGAAGGACGTTGGATGTGAAATATATCAAGGAATACAGGAAAATGCACGACGACCAAGCTGGCAAGCTGCTTCCAACTAACGGAAATACCGAGTACCTAACATAATAGTTTCATTGTTATTCCATTACCAATTACGTATTTAGCTAACGGAGATTCCGAGTGACTAACAAAATAGTTTCATTGCTATTTCATTTCCGATTTCGCAATTAATGAGGAGCTACTATAACAATTTTCAACCACCATTTAGGTGTTATCGAGTGAACCAATTATTTAACGCTGCTTTGGTACTACCGCATTTACCCGACTTTATGTGAAATTACACTGATGGAGTTTCATGAAACCTTTCGGTCACTAGGTGAATCTTTTTCAATGACAGCAGTTTAGACAACCCAGGGGAAGTCCAAGAATCCAGACCTATCTATTGGAAGGTTCTATCAGCAGCATCTTGGGAAAACGTAGAGAGAACTGATAACGACTTTTTCAGTAAGCTCTTTCTTGCTTCAAACGCTTAAATATCAACAAACCACATATATTATAGAATGGAAAAAATCGAAGAGGAACAATATCTTCTTTTGGTTGAGGGGAAGTGAGACTAAACAAAGAGGAGAGGATTAATAAAAAAGAAAACCCGGAGTCATTTTGAATCCTATAGTTACTGAATGAATGAATTTTTAATGATTTATTTCTCCTTTTGTTCTCATTTCAGTCTTCTAAATTTACACAATATTAATGTATATACATAAATATCGATAAATAGTGTCAAAAAATAACCAGTAACGATTAATCAATGCTGATACTGATTTTTTTCATTTTATCTCTACACAGAACTTCCCTTGACCTAATAGAAATTTTATATATTGTAGCTTTTAATGACAGTGATTAATAATACCTTTTGTCTTTAGAGAAGACCCTGGAATGTCTACTCATTACATCAAAATCGAACCCAAGAACAAATAAACATGGGAATCCAATAATGTCGTCCTTAGGGTAAAAGTAACAAATACATACATTTTGACCATCTTATTTCTATTTCAGCCCTCTGTGCATTCTTCGGAGTATAGAAATCTCAACAACGTTTAAATAGCTGTAACTCAACATCTACGCCGAAATAAGACCGGTGTGTGCTCGTTCCGAGCAGTTCAAATATTATGGGTACATTTAATTTTGGAGGATTTTGGAATCATAAAAATATGGTTCATACAGGTAAAATCTAAGTATAGAAATTTGTAAGCATCGGATCCCAATCAGGGGAACCGAGAAGCTTTCTCACATTCTTTGCAATTATAAATTTGATAATTACTTCTTGCATTAAAAAACATATTCCCATCCTATTTCAATCCTTTAACTACCATTTAAGAGATATCTTAGAATTGCACTCATTTCCTGCTCTTGTTTAATTACATTGGCGGATGTTTTTAAGGTCTAATTATGCTTTCGTTAATTTATCTGACCTCTACACTGAAAATATTATTTGCATTGCGGTGTTCAGCAGATTGAAGGATCATAGGATAAATACGGTCACGTAATTAGGTCCTCGGTTAGATGATAAATGTACCCTGTCATCAGACTTATTGTTGGTCAGACATGAGAGCGTCGGGAAAAGGGAGGAAGAAGACTATTCGTAACTGAACATGCGATAAGCAGAGGAACCAATGACCCGTGAAACGTTGAGCTTGTGCGACAGAATTAGAGGTTAGAATAAACCAAAGGAAGTGAGGATTGGGAAGTATGCATGCAGAAGCATTTGATAATGAGTCCGTTGAGTGAGCAAGTTGGGAATGGTCTTGAACTGCATTCATTATGAATGAAATGTTCGTTAAGGGGTTAGGAGGTTTGAATAGTACGATGAACGGTATGTAAGGCGGTTTTTTGTGGATATATCTGAGAAATTATTTGCATTTAATAAACAGTGGGAAGTAAACAAATATAGGTGCGCAGCTGAAGAAGAAGAGTATATTATTAATGACAAATAGTTTGTCAGATTAGATATAGCCTATTTTAAATGCTTATTTCTTAAACCTATTCTTCCTATTTCATTTTTCCCGATCGAGAACACTGGCGTGGTTCGCTTCAAATGATATTTTCAAAAGAGGTCAATAGCATGTGTTAAGTTGACAATACTTTCCAGAGATACGAAAATAGGTCACAAATATCATTAAATGCCTTTAGGAGATTTTAACATAATTTATCAAGGAACTAACTAAGCTCAATTGCAATTTCAACTTTTAAAAGATGAACAGACAAACGTGCCTACATTTTTTAAACAAATGAGGTCTATGACATCAATTACCATTGTGTAAAGATTAGCATCCTGTTAAACATGCGGGAAACAAATACGTAGTTAATACAGTTCCACAATGGTTTGGTGACACATAATTCAATAATTAGTATTCCCGCTATTGCGGGTGGCCTTTTCGGTAGTGAGGGAGTTAAGACCTCTGTGATCGTCATAATACGAAGTAATTACAAAGCCGATTAAGAGGACGAAGAATGAAAAGTCCCAGAATGGGCTGCAGCCGTAAAAGATTAGACGTATAATGTTTGACGTATGTGGGAAACGAAGCGGGTATCATTGAAGCGATTCCAAGGGCGAAGCAGGTATCATTGAAGCGATTCAAATTAATGATTAAAGGGGATAGGGGTATTGGCGAAAAAAAAAATTGAAAATAAAATTGGGAAGAAGAGTATTAAATTTTTTTGCAGATTAATTTGCATAATTAGAATTGGAGATAAAAAGAGATTCATCTTATTATGTTGTAATTCAATTTAATATTCCAATAATCACCGAGAGGAACAAGCTGATAGTGTAATATTTAAATTAGTCACTGACTATGTGTCAGGTGATCAGGCATATTGTTCATCTAATGAATCTGTAGTTCTTACTTAGGTTGCAGATATAAATCCATTGAATCTTCCCTAATACATTGAATATTGTTAAAGCTTGAAAAAATAACGAGGGTTGTCTGGAAAGTATTCTACGTTTGGCTATAAAAAAGTGCACACTCAAACACAAATATTTTTTAATACACATTTTAAAGAACAAAAACCACAAATTTTCTAAAAGACCGCCATTTAATATGATACACAGTTGAGGCCGAGACTTTGTGGAAATCCATTATGATGTAAAATAGGAAATTAAAACTATGGGTTTCAGAGAAAATATATTTATAACTTCAACTACTTTCACTAAACTGTAGCATCTTCAGGATTTCCTGAAGATGCAGTTTGTAAACTAATCTTTTCCACTTTATAATGCAACTAGCCTATATTACCATCTTGAAGTTCTTCTTTTCCATCAAAGCGTTGGGACTCAAACGTTTCTTCATGTGTATAAATAAATGGAAATCAATTTACCGCTCGTACTTGATTATTTTTTATCGGGCGGCGTCTAAGATACCTCTGAAACACGTTTAAATATTAAGTACCATTTTGTATTGAAAAACTTCACACGCGGTACTTATGCTTGAAATTATTTTTGCATGAAAAAGCATATCCTAAACACGACGCCACGACACAATTTTCTCAACTCTGAGTCACTTTTCGTATCCCGCCGCGTCTCATATTTCCCGTAGTTTCGCAGTAACGGCCAAGTTAAATGACAGCTCTATTTTACCTTTTTATTAAATTAACCTACAACTAGAAAAAAAACACATCTTATTAACGCGGACTGGGATTGAAAACCAAGTTTTCCATATTTAACTGGCACGAACTCTTTTCCGTGCCTAGGGTTTCATACATTCTCATTCCATCAAGTCCGTCTTTCATCTTCCAATTCAGCTCTCGCCCGAGCGACACATACTTTTTGTCGACCTCTCCGTGGGTGCAAGGCTCATATGCGTTAAGCAAATCGCAGCGCGGGATCGCCTTGGGGATCATACGAGCACGTAAGTATCCTTTATAAGCGTCTCCTCGGATAGCTGTGACATTCGTGCTGGAAGTCGGAGTGGGAACCTATGAATGTTATAGAGGTCACGCCGGTCGTGGGTAAAGGAAATGCGGATCCAGGGGCAAAGTTACGCGGCACGTGGGAAACAGAAATACGAGAGTTTAGACCCAATGGGAATGTCTGCTGATGGCAGAAAAATAACAGGAAAAGAAAATCGCAAGTTGGTAAAAGGAGGTAGAATCCATGCCGTCCAGAAGGGAGTAGAAATATCAGAAAAGCATTAATTTAGAAAAAAAATCATCCATAATTCTGCCTAGTAAAAATCCTAAATTTTAAATATTCATACACATACACTTGCAATGTGAATAATTTAAAGGATTATTAATAGTGATTCATGAATATAAGATGAATATAGTTATATTCCAATTCGAAAACTTGAATCATTCCCGTGCCTCTCATTATTTATGCATTGTTTGATAGCTTTATAACCAATTACACTGCACTGGATTTCATCGAAAGTGAAGATTGAAAATTATATTGAAAAAGATAAAAAGTGAAAATTAATATTTGTTAAAGCTATTTCTCTCCCGTCACATTGGAAGCAGGCCTTAATTGTAATTCATGAACCGAAAATGACACTTTTAAACCAAAAAAATATACTAAGCCAAAATCAAGACGAAGGACCAAATTTGTTTGCATGGACTATTTGCTTTAATTTGTGTAAGTGATTGAAGCTCAAGACGAAGTGAAACGTTGAATTGAAAAAAATACCTCATGAGCTCGAGAGAGAATAAGTCAGGTGATAAGTTACGTTATCATATTCAAGTTAATACTCAAATTCTCGCAACTCTTTTAAAGTATTGTCCCAAATGTAAAAAGTACTAATTTCTGAACACTTTAGAAAGACGTATGAACCTTTCAAGATGAATGTAAACAGAGATTGGCCCTTCCCGTCCGTTAAACCATATCATCTCTTCCATCAGTAACAAAAGTAAGGGGGTTGGTCAAATGTGGTATGTAGGTTGGTCAAATCGCTCGCTTTGGGGAGCGCTCCCGAAAATATTCTATGAGGCAGAGAGGCACTTGAACAAGGGTATTACCCCTATAAGAGCCCCTGGCTCGGGCAGCGATATACCAACTCTCATCCGCGTAAGTACTCCTCTGCGCGTGCTTCGTTTTCGCCATTCCTCGCGGGACGGAGCACTCCATCTCGTGATGGTGAACCGGTAGCCCTCGCTCACGGAGATGATGATAATCCAGTGGGGCCACATCCGGGAGTCATTATCAGTCCGCTCGGCATCCATGACCCGTCCTTCCCGACAGGCAACTGTTTGAGTGAAATGGCCACGCAATAGCCTTGGGGTCAAAAATTCCGCGTCCTGATCCCTGGAACGGATGCGTTACGGGTGGGAGTGAGTTATACATTTAACGGGTCAATTGTAACAGCATCCCGTAATTCCCAAAGAGGTTGAGGATGCTGGTCAGGTATATGATTCAGGACCTTTTATGAGCTGCATGCTCTGACTCGCATTTCATGCAGCTCATTTGTTTTCATGTCAAGATAATGTCCGTGTGCTCTTGGATATTTTATGGTAGGTTTTTCACTGATTTTGGAGGAAGTTTATTGCAAAGTAATATATTTCCGATTATATGGGAGAGAAAGGGAGAGATCTTTCAATTTTACGGCAAGAGATTACATAATAAATTTTCATAACTTTGATTCTACTCAATCTTCTTTAAATGAGGCATTAAATTCAATTTTAAATCTGCCACACATTTCACTTCATATCCTTAGTTTCTCGATGTCAATATTAGAGGGAATTAATTTTAGCATTACATTTCTTTACGCCATCCATAAATAATCATATTTAGTGGAACTCTTACGAATTTATCGTGTTGTAAACACTTTAGTAAGGCACCCTTAGTTTAACGCAAGCCGAGTACCATTTTTCGGGTGTACCAGGTCATCCTTGGGAATCACAAGCGGTAGTGGGAAAGGAACTGGCCACCCTACCCGTATGTGAGAATTTATTATGCTGTAGGGCTCACTACTGGGCGAGCTCTACTCTCGCCTACCTAACTGACCTTCGGGTTGATTACTGTGATTAATATTTTATTTCGGGATTTTATCGTAGATGATGCCTACATTTTCCATTTTCACCATCCATTCTTGAGAAAAAACTTGGAATAAATATGGATGCCCTTATAATGTATGTGGAAACTGGGAGAAAACATTTGGGAGCAAATACGAACGGAACGACTTACACAAAATATAATACTTAAATTGCCTAATTCATAAAAATAATAATTTCACTGGACATGAATTCATTTTTGTAAATAGGGAATAACACTAGAATAGAAATTTTATTCGATGCGAATGTTAGCATATGGAATGCTGTAGTACCAGAGCATTGTAGTATTCACTGTTTGGATATGCGTCTTTTACTTATTCAAATATCATATAATAGTTATATTTTAGATGTAACTTAATCAATTTTACTGTAGGTACGCTCTTGATAGGCTACTCATGGTCTAATAAATTTAGTAAACTTATCCGTTTGCTCATGTGGATAATTCAGCATGGTAAATCATAATATCGCTGATTATATTAATTACAAGTAGAGTCTGCTCTTAGGACCACCTTTTGATGTTTGAATTACCTTGAGAGACAGCTCTCACGCTCACGTAGTCACACCTATTAGTAACATAGAGCAAAGTCTTGTTTTCATGACGTGAAAATTCTCATTTCCTTGGCCAAAATTCTCTTACGGAATTCACGGCAATTTGAGATTCAACATACTAATCCCAAACCCCACGAGCGCTTACACCCTCCGGCAGCTCTTTCGAAGAAATTCGTATGTTCTTTCATTTCGAAGATTGCTTGCCAATTCTCAAATACACTCAGCAGATGCTTACATTATTCTATTCCGTACAAACTACTATAAATCTCTGGAATCTAAAAGTACACGCACGATGTGGATTGTTTCCGTAACTAATATTCAGGTCTGCGTAATTCATGGAATTTTGTATGAAAATTGTGATGCCTAGTACTATGCATGAACTTGAGCACACGCATTAGAAATAATTGACAGTGCTCTGCCGGGGGAACATTTCATGAGCTCTCACAATCTATTAATCAACTATGACTATAGTCTGAGAAATTGCTAATAATAATGGGGAATTACTCAAGTGGTTAATATTTTAAGGAATTAAGCAAACTGTTCGAAGTATTATCAGGAATTTAAGTTGATAATGAGAAGATTCTGCTTCTTTTATCAATAATAAGTAATCAGGACCTTTACGGTACACGATTGCAGAAATGAACGTCGGAGAGCCTTCACGACAAATATTGTCATTCTAAATACGAGTTAATAAGGGAACATAAAACAGAAATAGAATAATCAGATATATCAATATTTATGCAACGCTTGCAGGATTAAAAATAATAATAGATTTCATATTGCATGGCTTGTAAAGATATTTACATTTCACTTAAGGAAAAGAATAGAAGAAATCTTTTCAATAGCTTCCTACAAGTGGGAAATGTTAAAAGAAACTAGAGTCCGAGGAGTGCAAATAAAACTAAAGACCACCTCAGTTCAGAGTTTTAAGTAATTCCCAGCGCTAATAAATGTGCTACATGTAACGGCAAAAAATGCATAATGGCCCCAATGAGAATCTGTATTCCTGATAACTACATGAAGGACAAAAAAAGAGGCCATGTCTACCAAAGTGTTACGTCTTTAGAGGAAGGCAAGAGAGTCAAATTGAATCATATTTTGTTCAGGGAGTTCATCACGTAATAATCCTTGCACTGCCATGTTGAAATCATTGAGAAACTTTATGACGAACTTGGCATTGATTCACCTCTTCCAACAGAAAATGGTCTTCATTAGATGGTTTATCGACTTCAATCTACAATTATAAAAGCATTAATATTTTAGATTCCCTAAACTCCACCACCAACGAAAATGAAGGAAGCCTCAGAAAACCCAATTTTAATTAAATATACAATTATTAACTTAAGAACAAATGATTTATTAATTGATTAGGAACTAGCCCCACTTCATTTCAACAAAGGTACGGGCATTTCATAAACTATTGCGACGAACTCACAATAGTGGTTCTTGCAAATCGGCACTTAGAGGACCTATTATGCCTGGGTATCTGTGTTGGCATTAATAAATTTCCGACACATTTCATGATACTACAGAGGAAAAATTTCAGGTCATCATGTGAGCACACCAGAGATTAACATCGACTACATTCGAGCGAAAACATTGAAATAAAGGAGCAATGGATAGAACGAATGGTCGATATCCGTATTGCATCATGTTTTCACAACTAATTTTTCTTAATTCTTCGTGAACGGAAAGAGCTCCTCCTTTCGAGATGACTGTATCCCAGTGCGCTGTGAAGTGAAAATGTTCAGCTCCATAGCAAAAATTATCCAAAGACGTGATGGTGAATAAACAAGTTCGTAAAACATAAGACAAACACATAATTTATGTATAATTTTTCGTAAACCTTTCAAAATCATCAGAACAATTTTCTTCACGATGTCCATAAGTGTTTTGGCGATTGAGCTTACTAAAAATTTATCTGATAAAATTTATGATGAATTTTGATTTTTAAAACTGCAAATAGAGGGACATTATTCGGCGTCTAACTTAAGAAATACCGTGAGGGATGTCTAAGGATGATAATGCGAAAATCTTGTCGTGTCAACGGCGAAGGGATTAAGAGAGACCATTGTCAGTGAGGGATAATACAAAATTAGGGAAAAACATTTTAGAAAATTTTAGAAAAGGTGAGTTTAATAAAATACAAGAATTTTTAAGTGCCAGGCGAAAATACATCCACACTGATCATGGTGAAAAAAGCGAATTAACGGTTACTGAATCTTGTCTTCTAATAAAGTTTATAATGAAAATGAATCTGGGCGAAAAATTCACAGCGTAAGCATTATTCGTCTTAAATCAAACCCGAACCCCTCATTTTCCAGCCTAGTGTTTCAGCCAGTTAAGCTACCCAGTCGTCCTCTTACACTGAATTTCTTAGAGCTTTTAAGGAGCAAGATGTTCATTGTTGACGACGATGTTGGAAGATGAATACTACGTGGCATACTCGGCACGGTATTTGCAAGAACATCTTGTTTCTTTAAATATCTCATAAATTCACAAAGTAAGAGGATGCCTGAGTAGCTTAGAAAGTCTAAAGCTGAATCACACTGAATGTTTTTTTTTTGCTCTGTGATATTTATGTATAGATTGTAAATTTTTCTCATATGTATGCACATCAAAAGGTGACTCAGTTAAAGTTATTGCCGCGGCATTTCCCGCGGTTTCTTTGACAATAAATCTGTTAAACGGCCTAACTTATCTTTAAAAGGCTTTATTTGAAAGTCGGATCAGAGGACTCTCATAAGAGGAGGGAGGAATAGCTGCAGTGGTTTCCTCCTCATTCATTTTAACCACGTCATACCTTCCACCACTTCCTTTTGGTGTCAGTAATTTAGGTGAATCTGAGGCAAATACACTTTCTGTATTCCATTTCAGTTTCAGAGCAGTGCAAAACTTTTACTGTTGCCAAATCTCAATTAATAATGAGAATAAAAGTAGTATTTACTTAACATAACATAACATCTTATCTCAAGAACTGCTAGAATTACAATATCTCCAAGACAAAAGATATTCTCTGACTTACAACTCTTAATATGTCAATAATTTTAAGACTTAATGTGCTAACACTTTTCTCTATTTCAGCTTTTTTTATGTGCCCACTCACAGATAGACGAGAAAGGCAACAGTAAACCAGCGCAATTTTTTTTCTCAAGCAAGGATGATGGACACAAACTTGGACATAAGTCATGTAGTCTATTAAATACTGTTCTGCTAAGCAGGCTGGAGGCACGGACGGATCATCTGATAGGTGAGTATCAAGCGGGGTTCAGGAATGGAAGAATATGTGTGCAAAAGATCCTGAACCTCATGAGAATCCTGAGGATGAGGATGATAATAAATGTGGACACGGTAGTGCTCAACGCAAACTTCGAGAAGGCATATGAGTCCGTCGACGGAGAGACACTGGTAAAACCACTAGACGACTTTGAAGTGGATAGAAAGACCCGAAACATCGTCACGGACACGACCACGAACAGCATCTCTGGGGTCAGACATGGGGTAATATAGGCCTCATTTTTGACGAAGGCATGGGAGAGTCAAAG
Source organism: Calopteryx splendens (assembly GCA_002093875.1). Taxonomy (NCBI): domain Eukaryota; kingdom Metazoa; phylum Arthropoda; class Insecta; order Odonata; family Calopterygidae; genus Calopteryx; species Calopteryx splendens. The sequence continues at coordinate 63,461 of LYUA01002966.1, forward strand.
AGATAAGCTATCACCAGTACTCTTCAATCTAGTGCTGGAGAAGATAATAAGGTTTTTGGAGAAGATTCTGGAAAAAGAAATGGATTGAATAGCTAAAATTGATGAAGAAGAGGGAATAAACAGCTACGACCCCACATTTAATAAACAAGAAGAGAATGCTGAAACTGCTGCACAAAAGAACCTCCAACTACGAACTGATGATAACGTATAAAGCAGAACAAAGGGGGAGACGGAATATATGGAAAGCGGCAAGCACGAGAGTAGATACATAAGAACGAGGTATGTTATACTCCTCAGTTCCGAAAAATACATATACCCGGAAGAATATATCTAACCTAATGCGCTGAATAAGGATAGCAAAAAAAAGAGCAAACTAGATGGAAAGAGCAACTAGGCAGACTGCGAGCAAGTGTAGCAAGAAGAACATCTCGGTTGATGCTAAACTGAGGCACTATAACACGGTGGTATGAATGTAAGTATTAAATTGATATGAATGTTCGAAAATGAGAAAACTGTGAGAGATGGAGACGGCGGAAAAGAAGCAGCACCTATACGGAACGAAGATGATCGCCAAGACTATGCACAAGGCTGGGTTTCTATGGACACCTGAAGATAATGGATGATAGCAGGCTAACGAATAAGGGTTTTTGGCTACATGAGGGGATTAAAGGTCACCAAGTAACAAAAGGAGTTAGTTCCTCGTCTCAGGCGTAACTTTATGGAATATATTCAACATATTGAATTGAAAGTAGTCACTTGTAATTCCACATAAACTTTATCGAACACACGACCTAGGTTTTGACGTTAGACGTCATCATTGTGTAGTTTCTACAGAAGACAACAGTGTATATATACCAGAAGGGGGGTGGGAGGAGGGGATGCGGGGTAAAAGGAAGGTCATGTATATTTGGATGTCGATGGGCGGGGAAGGAAACGGAAGCGCACCCTGCGGTGCAAAACGATGGCTGTTAATGGTTTTTTTTTTAACAGAGATGCTCGTTCCGTGGGTAACAATGGACGTGACGGAGTGGGAGGGAAAATGTCATTTACAATTTCGTCATTGCAACGGACACTTTTTAAAATTTCTAATTGTTCCAATGTATCGAGTCTATGACCTTTATTTTCTATGCGAAGAATCTGCGGTTCAAAGTCACTTTTGTGGTCATGTTTAATGTGGTGCTCGTCAAAGAGGGATCTGATACTCTTATTCTTAATACACGCTTTATGATCCTTGACACTTTCTCTGAAATTTCGTCCCATTTTCCAAATATATCTAGCGGAACTTTAATTTAAACACTCCACTATTATCATCTTGTGGAATAATTTGCGTGTTAGATCAGACTCTTTAGGCTTGATTTATTGTAAAAGACCAATCTATTTTTTTTCTTGGGGTACTTTCTTGCTTAATTTTTTAGAAACCTTCCCTAAACAGAGGTGTCATCCGGAAATGTACCCGGACCCTCCGGTAAGTAGCCTAGTGCCCTATCCACCTGACAAACACCTCCCATATTGATATTGATACAGAGTAATGATTTTGGAGTTTATTTGGAGCGGTTCGGGATTAAGACCAAAATGTAGTCCTCATGAAGAGTTAGGTATGTAAAAATTTAAGATCGTAAATTAGGGAAAACGACTGAGAATATGTAATGTAGAACCATTATCGGGAAATCCTCAAAAGGAAATTTAAAAAGAAGCAGGAAACAATGGATCACAGAAAAGATGACTAGGAAGATAGCAAAGAGAAGAATCTGGAAGAAAGGAAACAGAATTATGAAAAAAGAAGCAGTAAGAGAGAAATAATGAACAAGGTGAGAAACTAGGCGGAAGAAACGTGGTGTAAAAATAAATGTGAGGACATAAAAAGTTTACACTGACAGGGTGAGATAGGTGCGCAGTACAAGTATATGAATTCAGAACCAGGAAATCAGAGAAAAAAAATCCATGCAAACTACTAGAGATACTTTAGTAAAAGTAAAAATCGAAGCAGAAGAGACTCAGAAAAGATTAAAAAACATTGAAGAACATTAAATACATTAGGTCAGTAAGGTTAAATAAGAATGAGAATATAATGCTGAAGAGGACAGCGTAAGTTCAGGCACAACAGATGAAGCAATTGTGAAGGGAAGAAAGGAAATGAAATGGAAAGATGTTGTGGAGGAAGATTTAATGCCTGCAGAATTACCCTGTTGTCTAGAAAAACATGGAAAAAAGATATTTTAATTTTAACTGTCGAAAAACCAAAGGAACTTTCATCTTATGGCAGTGGATTCACACCTCAATGGTCTCTTTTTTGCTCATTGACGATAATTTTACTTCTCGCGACTTCAAACTGTACTGCAAAACCGACCAAATTTGACCACCCTATCTGAGTTTTATTACAGATTGTCATAGCCGAGAAATTACTTCATCTTTTAGACGCTGGTTTTAGCCACTGCTAATCACCGTTTTATTTCAATATCGTGGGTAATTTCTGATCGATTTAATAAATTTTATACACTTCATAAATAGTAATTCTCTCTAGCCTCTAAAAATCTTTGCGGCTTCTTGCGTAGAACTAAGTTAATTTGGTAACTGTCTAAATAAGATATCGTAATTACTGTTTTTAAATGTTTTACTCATTCATCATTAAATATATATTTTTTTTAAAGTATTCCATTCGTGATTCTGTTTTCAGGTAAAGAAAGGCTAGCGTGATTTCGATTTATAATTTATATTCTAAGAACTGCTCTAATACCTACATTTTGTCGAATTCTCCCTTAGACCTTTCTAAAATCAGAAACACGAAACTTGTTTATAATATTATCCGGAGCATAGTAACAGTCTATAAAAACCAAAGAAAGTATTAGGCATTAGTTTAGATTGGACAAACAGATGGGATACATTATGAATTGTGCAAACCATCCGATTATATTTCGTAAGTGAAACGGATATCAATTGGTTGCGAAAGAAAACCCGCATTCCATTTCATGCATTAACATGGAAATTCCATCAAAATATCAAGAGGAATATAAAGCAATGCCTCGGCACAATCGTGCATTTCAAGGGATCAGACAATTGACAGTCAAATGAATAAATTTCCATCAATTATCCATCGTTTCCTTCAGTGTCTAGAGTGACTATGTATGGTCCATCGAGAAGATGTGCTTGAAGCTAAGGAGTAATTTGAGGATATAGGTTTCAGATAATCGCATTCCTTATTCATTAACTCGGAAACAGAAAAGACCATACCCGATAATCCCTCAGATTGTGTAATTACCTTAAAGTACATATATCAAGTGTGGAGTACGTTACAAAATACCACATGTAACCTTGTAACCATGTTCCCATGTAATGATACACCATGTGTTCGGGTACACGATTAAAATTGAGGAAATATTTAAGAAAATTATGAAAAAATTGATCAATGAATTGCAAAATATACAAATCATCATAAAACTGGAATGTGAATAAAAATAATAATTTTCCACTTCAGTAGATGGCTATTTAATTTAACATTTTCCAAAACAGAACCTGAGGTAGTGAACAGTATATCATCCAGTTAATTAATAAATTCATAATTAATCCCAATTTGCATCTAAAGTTTCAGTGCACTAGAGATTCTATTCCGATTAAAATAGAATAATACTGCAGCATATGAGTTCACAAGTGATTCTATAGTATTAATTTAACTGACACACAATATAGATTACCTTACTCCTATTCATTATACTATCATAGTTTTCCCGATATACCTATTAGATACAAAAGTGATATCAAATATTACTCTTGCTTGGAATTTCCAAAATATCTTTATTTTATATGGAATATATACTATTAAGTATATTACAACATCTGGAGTGTTTCTAGTGAATATATTTTTCAACTAATGTATAAATTTACGTCAACATATTATTTGTAGAACCAAATATTCGTTTTAATTCATTTAACCCTTTAATTTCATCTCCAAAATATCAATTAAATTTAGGCTTCCGAAGATGTTGGAGCTTATTATTTTTTTTCCTTCTCCAGGCGATGATGCTCTCAGTGGTTATATTTGGTAAAGTAGCAGTGGTTGTAGTAAAAACTGGGTAAAGGTTTAAAAATAAGAACACAAAATCATTGTCAAATGTATTGCGCTAGTCTCACAATATAAAGCCTCACTATGCAATGACGATAATTATTAAACCACGGTCAAATAGAAGCAATTCATTAAAATATTTACGCCAAGCCCTTAAAACATGTAATGAATATGGAGGAACGCGCATGGCAATGGTTATGCAGGGACACACGTTTTTTTTACTGCATGTTTCTCAAAACCAGCAACTGAAAAAAGCTAGCACCACGAGAGCGAGGAAGATATCTTGCAGCGCCCCAAAGACGCCGCCCTCGCGGTGTGCCCACCCCATCATAGATTACATACAGATTTCACTTTCAAGCCTCTCTTGTTTAAGGCGTCATTAGAGAGCTTATCCAGCACATCTTAAATACCCCTATTGTTTGCACCTACCGTACAGGCCTCACCACGTTCCACCATCATCTCCTTTTGTGTTGACGAACACAAAGCTTGGAACGACCGATTCACTTTTTACGTCGCGGCGGCGGGACGTGGCCTGGGAAGGAGGGAGCATCAGCGGTGTCGAGGGAAAGATTGCGGCCGGGAGCCATGTTATGGGGCGATGTAGGCGACACTAGTGGGCTGGATGAAGGGCATAAAATTTAGGCGAGAGATTGGAGGGGGTTGATGGAGAGTGAGAGAGGGAGACAGTGGGAAGGATATGGTGAGAGGGAGAGAGTGAGAAGGAGAGGGAGAGAGTGAGAAGGAGAGGGAGAGAGTGAGATGGCGAGAGAGAGAGAGAGTGGGGAAAATAGGGAGACAGAGGGAGTGAAAGAGATAGAGGGAGGGAAAAAACGAGGGAAAGAGGGATAGCAGAGGGAGAGAGGAGGGATGGAGGAGAGACAGAGGAGGGAGAGAGGAGGGAGAGAGGAGGGAGAGAGG
>LYUA01002966.1:79006-96431 GCA_002093875.1 Calopteryx splendens
CTAACCACTAGACAGTGGAACTGGCCTACATTTGGGTCATAGATGCTTTTTATTTCCCGGGCATCAATATCAGACATTAACACCCTCCCCTCTCCAAAAACACTTCCCCCCACATATCCACTCCCAAACCTTCCCCTCCCAAACCTTCGCCTCCCTTTTTCCCTCCTCACTTTCTCATTTCATGCCTATATTTAGTCTCTGTATTACTGCTGAGGAAAGTGAGAATGCAATTGAAAAATATCCGAAATACGAGAGTCCTTTTTATTCGTTTTCTCTATGCTTCTGTCGGCCAACGTCAGTGACCTATCGTATTGTTCACATCCGTGAAACTTAAGAAAAGAAGAATTTAGGAATGTAAATTCTTCTTATTCTATGTATGTATATTTATATATGTGTATCTTATATATATATATATATTTATATTTATATTTATGTTTATATTTATATTTATAAATAAGTGTCACCCTTGAAACCTTTGTAAAGTAAGGTATTAGTGGGTGCGAATAGATACTATAAAAAAGTGCGTTTGGATATAAAAAAAAGGGAAGCGTCTGAAGGTACACGCCTCGATGCACAAGTCTCGCCTCTTTTGTCCCTCCTCTACCTCCTCCACCACCTTCTCCGACACAGACGTTATAAATATTTATGAAGTCATAAATAAATGGGTCCACGTTTAAATGGCAGGGTTTTTGCGGGGAAGGCAAGAAGAATTGGGGGTGCTGCCGCCTCAAGGAGTTGGGAGAGCGAAGTAGGTGTGAGGAGAAGAGAAAGTGACGGTAGGAAGACGGTCTAAAGGAGAGAGAGGAGAAGAGAAATAGGTGAGCACGACGGGAAATAATGGGCAACAATATCGGAAAAGATAGGATGTTGCATGAAAATGAAAGATGTGCATGGAATGAGGAAGAATGAATAAACGTGAAGAAGGAAAGCAATGGAGATGAATATGGTGAGCGAGGACGGAAAGATTTCTTAGGGAAAAAGCAGAAAATACGCATAGGGAAATGCATATATATATTCTTTTGAATTAAAAGTGAATGTATGCTACACAAATAGTCCGGAAAGAGAAGGTAAACAAGCAGCTAATCGAAAGAAATATGATATAAGAATTTGAATACTATTGAAAATAATTGAAAGAATCAATCGGATGTTTAAACAAATGGAAAGCCATGGGTAAATATAGGAAATGATGAAAGCAAAGAAAACAAATTCTCTTCCCCAGTAATACATTTTGATCAAATGCATTTATATTAGTTTGGGAAATTTTCTTGTCCCGATGCGTCCTTTCTTATCCTAAATTACAATACAAAAGTATGGATATAAGAAATATAAAAATATATAGTGGATGTTCGTTGAGGTTTTCTTACGTTGGATTATACAATGAAATTGAGAAAACGCCCGGCCTACTGAATTGTCACAGTGTTACTACTTCAAATGGTGTCTGAATATATTTTTTATTATTAATGTTGTCTATAAGTAATGATTTTTTTCCTGTCTTGTTGTACTGCTGAGTTTTGTACTATTTATTTTTAATTTTTATGATTTTATTCCGGGTAAAATGCATGCATATGTGTTTTTTCCGCTGCCTTTTTGCATCTTTAATACATTGTATCCGGTTTTGCCTTTTTATCTATTTGTGGTAAATCCGTTTTTTATCCTAGTCGACGAGATATCCAAAACAAAAATTTTTGATATAATACATAAATTGATTTTCTATACTCCTCTAATTACATTTGAACTTTGTCCTACGGCTTGAGAGTGGAGAATGAAGCGAATTGGGGAAAGGTGAAAAATAAACTGAACTCGTTAAAACAAAAGGCATACTAACCCATCACTCGGCAGAAAAAACGCAAACGGCATTAAAACTGCCACCTAGGGACCCATTGGGGGAGCTAAGTATGGAGCATAGCACGTAAGTATGCATGGAGAAGGCGATTCCCGTGACAACCAATTCAACATCTTATCTCTACATGCCTCTCGTTCAATTCATTCTCCCCTTTCCTCCCTCGTTCTTCAATTCACATTAGTCAACTCCCTTCTTCTCTCGCCCCGTCCTATGCCTCACTCCCCCACGATCTATCAATCTCCCCCACCCTAGGAAACACCCAACCAAACTCCCCTTGACGCACCCCTCCTCGGAAATCTCCATTTCATCCTCACGGCAGGGGGCTCCCGGCAAAACGTTGGTCTGAAGCATCACCTACGGGCCATTTATAACTGGTCGACGGATCTTTCCCCTCTCCGTCACGACGTCCACTGCCACATTAGGCTTCATGTATTCCTTTCCCACTTCCAATATATTTCTTGACTAAAGGTGTCACCCTTGTATTAACACACTTGTGACGAGACATGTTAACGGTATATACAGAAATAGCTTGGAAACTTATAGACCGATGTTAAAACGATGAGATGATAAACTTTGTGCGATACTGGATTGGCATAAGACAAGAAATGACGTATTCAAGCTTGATGAGGTGGAAGGAATTCATAATGAAAAACAAAGGTGTAGTACTTTTTCACTTTTATAAAAGAATCATTGACGACTCACTGAGCCATCGTCAGGTACAAGAAAGAGAAAAAAGGTTAAGATAAATATATATCGTCAGAACCGGTAAAGGGGATTGGTAAGGTGTTGGTGGAAGGCAGAAGTTCCCTACCTCCTACCTTCACCTTCACCCCCATTTCTGCTTCCAACTATATATTTTGTAACCTAGCTTTTTTTCTCTGTTCGGTATGTTTCTGATGATGGCTCAGTGAGTCAAAACGCTCGTCGTAAATAAATTATTTTACACAAGTGGGAAAGAGCTATTTCTTTGTTCTTCAATAGAAAAAATAAAACTGGGAATCACTCACCGACCGAAGGCTGAAGTTTAGGTTTTACCTACTTCTTACTAAATAAGAAACGGCTCTTTTTTCTGGTGAGGCTAAAAAATTGTTACTAACAGAGTATATAAAAAAATAATATGAGAGCGATAAACTACAGAAAGGAAAGCTCTAAAGTGTAAGGATGAGATTGGACCATCAATATCACGAGATGAATTTGACAGGGCAATAAAAGTGTTGATAAAGCACAGGAAATCGATGAGATTTCACGATAATTTTTGTGATCTCTCGGGAAAGTGACCAAAAAGTGACCTCTTTGATATGATCAGTGAAATGTACAACAAAGGAATAGTGCGTGGTGACTTTGAAAAAAAATACCTTTCCCTTCCCAAGAAGAGCACAGGATTGAAGTGCGAAGAGTAAAGAGCCGTCAGCCTGGCGACGCACTTGTTCAAGAATAAAAATAAAAATATTAATAAATCACCTCGCAGAAAAGACATTCGAAGAAAATTCAAAAGATGACCAATTTAGCTTCAGAAGAAACCGTGGTACATGTGAGGTCATTTTGGCCAGGAGGCTAAAATTGGAAGAAATAATTGGGATCATCGAAATCTTACTAAAGGCGTTCATTGACTTCGAAAGGGGCTTTGACATTATCAAATGGAACACCTTTTTGAGTACCCTCGAATATGCTAAAATAAATTACGGTGATAGTAATATATACTCCATCTTTACCAGAACCAGAAAGTCATATGAAGTAACGATAAAACAAAAGCAAACATCTCCAAACGTGTTAGACATGGATGCAGTCAGTCTTCAATAATGTTAAATTTGCGCTTGGAACTATCAGAAAATTATAAGAACGGAATCAGAAACAGTGGTAAATGCTACACAATCATCCCAATTGCAGACGATATACCACTTTTAGCAAACAGTGACTATGAGCTACAAAATTCACAACAGGATATAAACCAATCTTTTAAAAATAAGTGGGACATGATTTTAGTTAGGAACAAAACCAAAATCATGAAATGCACTTGAGTTGAACAACAGGAGGTGGAGGCATATTTGGAAGAGAAGAATTCATGCAAGTTATTGCTTTCAATTACCTAGGTAGCTGTTTTAATATCAGATAGATGGACAGCGGATGTGAGAAGGACGGTAGCACAATAAAAACAAGCTTTCATCCAGAAGAAAACTCTCTTAGCATCAAAGAACGTCTTACTGCAAACTCGTTAGCAGTTCATGAAAAGATACGTATTGGAGTGTGTGCCCATATAGCTCAGAAATCTGGACCCTAAGGAAAGCAGAAAAAACAACATGGAAATCTTGAATTGTGGTGCTGAAGAACAGAAATGAAAATACCTTGGACAGAGAGAGTTCTCGAAGTTCCGGAAAGATTTTGGGAAAAAAGTACAATTTTAAATTCAATGACAGAGAGAAGAAACAAATGGATGGGGAATTCGTTACGTCATTAGCACTGGATCAAGGACAGAATGATTCTTATTGTTCTGAGATCTGGAAAAAATAAATAAAACTGTTAGAAAATATAGCGAAATTGCAAACCATAATCCCTTTATAACGTTAAAATTCTACCGTAAATTGATTCCGATCTCTCGTCCTTCAGTTCGTTTTGGATAGTACACCAGTGGATTTTCCACTCCATGCTTTCTTCAAATTCTTGCAGCTCCAATTAAATAATTAGTGAATGAAGAACGGATTGAAAGGGGAGGTGAAAGGAGTTGCCTAAAGCCATTGGATGCTTCATGGGTGAGGCATTGTTGCTCGATAAGTGTCTCGTCAAATGTGTGGTGCGGATTTCAGAAATTTTGCAGCCAAAGTTTTGGAAAAGGGAAAGCTAATAACACCAGGTACCGTAAATGATTCTCATGAGATCAATTGTACAGCTATTTCCATTGAAAATAAAAGCATTTATAAAGCAGTGGGAGATAACACAAAAGAATGTTTTTTTCTTGCATTTGCAAAAACGACCTGATTTACAGTAAGTTGGTTTGTATGAATGTTTGTTGCTTGGTGCTTTAATCATTAATATTAAACCATGAGAATGAAATAACGAATAATGCAATCCAGAGACCCATTTAATCCCATGCATATAAATCTTTAATTTACATCATTAATTTCATCATTCTTTCCTAAATTTTGTAGTAATTATTCACAGTGTTATAATTTTACAATAGTAGGTACACGTCGAAAACAATGAAATATATTTACGTGGGTCGTTTTTGACTCAAAATCGCGTTTGTATTCAACATAGCAACTCGCACATAACAACAGCTCCATTTTTACTCAGTCTTTCGCTGCACTCAATTTTTTCACACAAAGTCATATCCATTGTGAATAAACAAATAACTTGTAATTCTTAAATTATTTATCATTTGAATCAAATCAAATTCCCAACGAAATTTTCATGGTCATGAACTAAGATGATGGGGTGTTGAAATCGATTCTAATGATAGAAATGAATAAAATGCAATTATTTCTTTTTGTATAATTTAAGGTACGTTATAACTAAATAAGGCCTGAATGAAAATATTAATCAAATCAAACAAATAATTAATACCGGTACTTAAATTTAATTTGAAAATACCAGGGGATTTTTTGACCGAATTTGTGATATTTTCATACACAGTGGAAAGAAATTCGTGTTTTTTTCGTGTTATGTGGTTCATAGTAGTTTACATGTGGAAATTCTGTGAGTGTTGTTTAGGTTTTCTATTTGTTCAAAAATAAGGAACTAACTTTAAAAAGGGACAAAAAATGGAATCATACCGAATGAGTCGAGGAGGAAATGCAACTTAATATTTACACAGTATTCGTGAAATCAAAGACAGTAATAAAGACTGTCTTCTGACGGCAGTTAAGGGATCAAGTGATAGTAGGACGAAAATAATTAGGAAGTTCTAGATGTAAAAGTAGATAAAAAAAACTTATGTTGGAAATGAAAGATAACCAAGAGGAAAAGTGATGTATAGGTAGTAACACAAATAGGCTCCTAAAATTTCGAAAGTTCCAGGGCGTGCCGAAGTAAGCCTGTGGTCATATCTTTTCCCTCTGTAGAATTTATGTTAGGTCTGCGTGCATACATCGGTACGACGTAGCTCTGCTTAATTACCAAATAATATCACTTTTCCACCATATAAAATTTATGACGACCAGGTTTCGATGATGTAGTGCATCGAAAACTGGTCGTAATAAATTTTATATTGTGGAAAAGTGCTAATATTTGGTCATTATGTTCTAATTCCGCAATATCACAGCTAAAATCGCGAAATTCGTGACTCTGCTTGTTTTATACTTCCACGTTTGACATCATTATAACAACAAGGTGACACTCATTCATCCCCATACCCCTGTGGATACCGATTCCAACGTAGATAATGATTAGTGTACTATCTTGTGAAATTACTCATTGCCCATCACGTGGCATTTGTCGGTGTCCCAGGTCGGCACCGTATTCCTCGATCAACTTACGCATTCCGTGTTCGCGATTAAGTTTTCAACTACGGTTACATTAAACATGGACGTGAGGGAATAGAAAATTTACTATGGCTACTATAACAGAACTTAGTATTCATCGTAGGGGTGCTCGTTGGAGAGTAAGGCTCACATCCAGCGTATATCCAAGTACATCTCAGCCCGTGGGATAAAGGCAAATGTAGTTGCGGCAGGCATGAGGTATGCCGTCCTCTTGGGGTCATTCCGTCTGATCTCGTGGCTAATAATTTTATGCCACGTTTTCTGGATTCTCTTAAAATAGCCCTTTCACCTATCTCAATAGGTAAGTAGAGCCAAAAGGTCGAAATAGTTAAACCTAGTTGGGAAATAGTAAGTCACATTAAGCATTGCAGAACGTCCCGTAACGTAAATCGATTTTCATGACGACGAATGTAATGAAGACGAAAATTAACTGGTTTTAACTCATTTCTACAAAATATTTGAGAGACGAGCATGAAATAGTTTACATAAAAGTATAATCAAATTTTTATCCCATTAAAAAATTTACTGTTGAACACTAAATTTCTTTGATTTTTTCTTATTAAAATTAATAAAATACTTCTGGATAGGAGAATAAACCGCTTCACGCATTATTGTAATAGAAGGAATTTGAAAGAAAGAAAGAATAAAACTGAAAAGGTTTTGTCCAACTTAATTCCTAAACATGAAAGTTTAAAGTCCAGTGAAAAGAAAGAGTACATTTGCAAAACTTTCAGCTCGTTATCTTTATTTGCTTCCTTTAAAGCATTTTATTTTCAGCCACCCGGAATATTAATGAATTGGAAAAAAATGAATACCTGGGAATTTTTCGTTTCTAACCTGGGAAATTTAGCTATGGTCGCATTTTTCCTGAAGATTCCTCACAGCGGTCTATAAACCTTAAAATGAACAGCTAAATCACCCCGATAGTTTTGGCTGAGAGTTTGTGTGTGTACTTAAAAATAATGTCATAATTATCGTCTATTCTCAGAAATAGCTTAAAATGAATAGGTATACTATATTAACATTGCATACATTTTAGTCAACATTTATTAATCCATGTGCAACAATAAAATACCGATTAAAATTTTTCCAAAGAGATCTGAACCCATTTGCTCACGAATTCCAAGGATTCTTTTAAAGTGCAATGATCCTCAGGAGGCAAAGGTTTTCCTCCACGACACTTTTATTGCAATACTCAACGTTGATCTGCGCTCAAAGACGCCGAAAGCATATACACTATATATATGGAGCGAAAAATTACTACTAGCTCTATGTTCCCAGTTTTTTTATTTAGTGTTTGTTGAGCGACACCTGAATTTATTTTATTTACTCACTAGTTGGAAGCAAGGAATTAATTAAAATGACGGGTCTTAATGATAATAAGAACATTTTGCACTTTTATTCTCCAATAAAAACCTTTTTTAGTGCTTATAGAAATTCTGCTTGGTTTCCTTAAACAGTGGAAATCATTGACCATAAATTAATGAGAAACAAAGTAAAGTATGCAGTTATTCGTCTAGTAACAAAATATGGACTATTTAAAATTGTATTTAAAAATAATTAAATTTCAATTAAAAATATTTTATAAAAGTTTTAAATAATAACATTTGGCAATATAGAAACAATTCGGATAGTCCAGCGCCGAATTGTTTACCGAATAAGCTAATAGGTAGAGAAAATGTATTCTTAGTTTATTACGGCCATATTCAATATTGGCTATAGTTATACTTACTAGAGCCTACTCTAAATTAGATTGAAAATATGTATAACATCATCGATTGCACCTGCGATTCACGAATACATGAAGTTATGCATTGTAAGCAGTTTCAAGAGAAAGTATTAAGAATATGAAAAGCCTGATAACAATTCCAAATGCCCAATAACTACTTTCAAAATTTAATTCACCAACATTTAGGAAGCTAACTGTCCGAGAATTGTGCTTATATACGTAGAGAGTGATGTGAAAGCTGATTTGTTTATGCGAGTTTTACATGAAAAATACGTTACCTCCAAATAATGGATTATATTTTGCAGTGTATATCATTCGCTGGACATTTTCCCTCAACGTCCAAGTGTCCAAACCATCAAAAAACTACACCCCATATCTGCGTCTTCACCAGTCTTTTCTTTTCATCCTTGCTTAATGTCCTCTTTACCATTTCCCTCCTCTTCGTAAAAAGCTTCGTAATGTCTAACGTGATTCTTCTTCTAATATCCTTATGAAATTGCCCACCTTCGTCCAAATGTCTAGCTAAATAGCTAAAATGTTCTCCTATTTCATCTTTATGCCAGCCTAATTTAATTTTGTAGCTGACATCGTATGTCACAAGAACCTCACAATTTTTGTATTCATGATATTTATTTACATTCGATACTATCAAACTGTCACTGTAGTCAGCTCAGCAACAACTGCAAAACCACTTGGCTGATTGGGTAAACAATGCTTCATCGTTCGTAAATCTGACTGATTTGATCAGCTCTTTCACTCCTACCCCTAGTTCCTCCCACAGCACGGTCCTCCCCACTTACCATTTCTTCCACGTACCTATACGTTGAACAGCACGGGTGAAAACGGTAACCCTGACTTTCCGCCCTCCCGGCCTACTACTGCCCACCCTGTTTCTCCATTCACTACCCCAAATAGGAGTGCTATGATAGAGGAGCACATTTCCATCTAGGCTAGAACTATTATGATCAAACTATAATATACTTGCCATTGGCTTAAAGTGTTACAAATTTTATAGCTGACATTACACACATTTTCAATATTAGTTAGCTACATTTAATTGCCGTCAGATGTGATGGACAGCCGTGGACACGGAGTGGATCAGACAGCTTGGGGAACAAAATACGTCTGTAGTGATTGATACCTTCACTCCATTTCAGTAAACTGCCTCTCCGTCATTTGATATGTGAGTTTGACGGTCACAATACTGTCCCGAGTGACATTTTCCGCAGATATAAAATAAAATATCGAGCAATTCCCTCAGTGTTAATGGATTTGAAGAGACTGAAAAAGGTTGTTTCCCTTTAATAAACTTAAATTTTCTCAGTACCGGCAAATATTATTTTTTTGAATTGTACAAATCAGAGATTATCAGTTCCCGATAGCGTAATACTAGAGAGATACCACCACCTAGGAGAGATTATAATATCCAATTTTTAACGACAGCTTGCACAATACTGCGTAATTATATGAACTGAAAAAAGTATGCGAAATGTTAACATTAGCAGAATTATAAACATTCTGGCTTGTATATATTTATGTAGAGAACGCTATTATTCCGATGGCCACAGTGATGCATCCTACAAGAGGGTATAAAAAATGTCGATTTTTCTGGCTAACTTGGACCCGCGAAATAAGGCACTCTTCAGAAAAGGAGATGCCACATACCTACGCCTAAAATATCGCATGCATTAGTTTGATGTCAAATCCCAACTTTCAACGTAAAAGGCACTTCCAAAAAGAAATCGTTTTTCAACCCATATAAAGATAATTTTCATAAATTTAAAAGATCTCGCTTGAAATTAATAGGAATTCAAATAGAATAGAAAAAAACGAACTATTGAAATTTGACGCCAACGAAACAAAGTAAATGTTTAGGAGGTCTAAGAGATGAAACAATTTCGTAAGCATGAAAATAAAAAAAATATTCAGTTCAGTACGATCTAATTTGCCACCTCTTCCAAGAAATTTTATGGCTCTTACATTTCATAACTAAAGCAAAATGGTGCCTGAGTACTCAACGAATTTTCCAGTTTCCCAGTCTTTCTTTCTTTCTCTGTTTTTTCCCTAGTATCTTGTAATTAAAATGTGCTCTGTACAGATCCCTACCAACTTTACAATTACTATTGCTAATAAATACCAATAAATTATATCCATGGATAATCATGTACCATGAAAATATATGAAATGGAACGATGGTGCATTATTTCGACATGCCAAAGAAACTTGCCGGTACCCAAGGATTAACGAAGGATCCGGTTCGACTCCCGGTTCAGACGAATGATGTTTGCATTGTGAATTTTTCACATATGTAAACAAAGCAATAGGTGATTCTGCTAAATTTTCGGTTACTTTCTTTGAAAAAGATTAAATACCCTAAGTGTTTACATGTTGCTTTAACCACGTGGACTGTGGCGCCGTGCGCAAGACCACGATTGCTTCGTGATATTGTATTTACAGCAATTCCTAAGAATATCTTGTTCCCTTTTAAAGCTCTCAAAAATTCACAGTGTTAAAGAACATCTGAGGAGCTTAACTGGCTAAAGCACTACTTCGGAAATCAAGAGATCCGGGTTCGATACCCATTCCAATTATGAATTGTGAATTTTACGCATTTATTTCATTAGGTATTTTAGTAACTTCCCAGTTAATAGGTATTACCTGATTTCCAGGTGGTATTCAGCTCTGTCTGTTATTCTGCCTGTGTTTCTAAATCTAGATCTCCGAAAATTCGTAGTACCATTCTCACGTAATCCCTGTACTCGATGCGGTTTATATATTGTTCGTATTCATAAACGATTTATTACGAGTTTTTTTGTATCGTGTAATTCTGCAGAACGGAAGAGCAGGGGTACTTTTGTTGTGCATTGTAAAAGAGTGGAATTTG
Source organism: Calopteryx splendens (assembly GCA_002093875.1). Taxonomy (NCBI): domain Eukaryota; kingdom Metazoa; phylum Arthropoda; class Insecta; order Odonata; family Calopterygidae; genus Calopteryx; species Calopteryx splendens. Next base: position 89,938 of record LYUA01002966.1, read on the forward strand.
TAGCCTCCTTCAGTCCCCGCGAATACACCAATTAACGTCAAATAATTTTACCGAACATTATAGGCCTTCAATAATTACTGCAATATTTTAATGCAAATATTTTTCATATTTACTTAAACTAGAATGGGGTGAAATTCATTTTGCATTATTTTCTATAATAGTTTTTAACAGTATAAGTACTAATTTGTATCAAAAATATTGGTTCAAATAAAAAAATTGCGTAAGGAAAGAAAGTGTATTGGAATAAACCTCTAATTTTCAAGAAACCATTAGTATTTTCAGCATTGCTAATTAACAAATTCATTTGGTAGATCTAGATAAATGGTAAATATTTAAGGTGACTTTCGTCTATGAAGCCGAAAAGTGTTTAAACTGGGCACCTATGGCTGGTTAAAATATCATCACTAGGTATTAGCTTTAAAAAATATTTCTTCATTATATTAAAAAAGTCACCATTAACAATATCTTTCAATTAGTTAACTTAAGAGAATTACAAAATTCATTCAAAATATCAAATCACGCGTTAAAATATTTTGGAAAAGATGATAGATTTATATTCCTGCTATTTAATGCATCGATCAGGCAATATTAACAATGCCAAAGATTGATTTTATAGTATAATATGAAATAAGCCACGAAAATTCCAATCCTCAAAAATGTTTTCCACCTTACAAGGAGAGTGTAAGTCGTTGATACATTATTAAATTTCATGCTCAGCCTGAGCGTGTAAGGTATTTTATGCTTCGCTTATTTTTTTATCGACACCTTTTCTCTGTTGAAATTACAGAGTCACGGGAAAACCTTAAAGGAAACGCAACGCCGAGCCACGCCTGCTAAATTCAGAACGTTCCCGGTGAAATATCAGATAAATTCATTTGGAGTAAAAGAATCTCGGTCCAGTGGAGTACTTGCGTGTTGCTGTTCACTACATCGGAGAGCCCCAGGAAGCCGAGCGCCGCTTAATGCCTTCCCCTTCACAACTCTTTATGGATGTGGTTGTAAGGGACGCGTTTCCTAAAATAAGTTCAAGCCAAGATCTTTGTCTATCCATCTCTGCTGCCTCTTGCAGCCACCTCCCTTCATTCCGATTCTAACATAACAGCATTCGTCCCCAAGGACCAAAAGCCTCCCAACTAGTTTACTTACACTCCAAGGAGGAGAGAATCTAGCAACCCTCTTCCATTATTGCTGTCCGTAATCGTTGCTTGGATCCTTTATCTTCTCTTTTCTCTCCACTGCTTCACAACACGCGCACATCCCACTCCCCCTCAGGCCCCCGGCTAGCATCAACCACTCTTCTTTCTCCCCGTTCATCCTTCACCAATTCCTTCCTTCCTCAATACATTCCTCCCATGGGGCTGTGTCTGAGGCCGCCCCCGGCTGATGGCTGAATGCGGCAGGGCCATCCCCCAGGGGGAATCCGTAATCAAGGTGCTCGGGGAGAGAGGACTGAGGGGAGGAGTTGGGGGTAAAAGGGATGCAGGGGTGGACGGAGTTAGGGACGGAGGGGGGATGAGAGAGGAAGGGGGAGATGAAGGGAAGTGGGTGAGGTGAGCATAATGAGGAAAATATGGCGGAGAAGCGTGGGAGGAAGGTGATGGACAATATCTCTGGTGGAGTCGTGGCCTAAACGGGTCCCTCGTCGCGAAACATCATTTCAAAACAGAAAATGCTTTGAACACGCTGGTATTTTCATTCATACCAATCAGAATTGAATGAAGGTGCGTAGTTAGTAATTGCCTAAAAGTATCAGCACCTATCTAAGAAGTGAAATATTTGTTTAATGAAAGAACCTGCGAGGAATAGTTTAAATTGGAAAATGAAAACTCTTACCTTACTTTTAATTACCCATCAGAAAACAATCAATTGAAATTTTTATTTTCAAGTTTTGAAGAAGAAGATGCCGTAATACCTGCATTTATCTACATCTTGCCCAGAAAGACGCCGCAAGGGAGTATGGCAGGGAGTGTCGGGTCACCATCCACTTCGGAAGTACAAATGCACACCTTAAATTGCTTACTTACTATTTCTATTTAAAATTTAATTGAATACTTATTCTATAAATTTTTAATTCTGGTTGATATTTAATCGGCCCAATAAATGCTTAATTTATCACTACTAATTAGTATTTGACTTATGTTGAAAACACTTGAATTTTGTTAAATTCCTATAAAATTCATATATATTTGCTCATAATATGCCATATGCATTTAAAACAAATAAAAACATAAAACATACTAGGTAAAAGAATCTCATTCTCTTCACATGGACAAAGCATAATAGAGAACAACAAACAGAATGGCTAATGGAGAATATATAATTACAGCAAATGTGGCAGTGGCTTATGAGAACTTGACCACATAAGATCCACATTACACAGGTTTATCTGAACGACTTATGTTACAAACACAAGCCAAAAATATGTGCACGTTGAAGCGCTCATACATTTATCTTATTAAAGCGTAATAAACATGAAAATAATGCATTCAGTGTAGCATTACGGAATCTTATAAATTAAGTGGAAGAAAGTTTGTTTGTATGTATGTATGCTCACCGTTAGCTCAAAAACCAATAGCTGCAACTCTTTCAAACTTAAAATAATATCAAAGGACTTATCTGCACAGATACTGTATTATTGTACTGTACTATTTATGTGCCTAATGATACCGGATCGACTTCAGTCGAATGAAAGCGTTCCCATATGAAATACAAGCAATCCATTTCTATCACTTGCATGCTTTCATTCTTTTGCGAAATTAAATTAGAAATAATAATCGTGTGAACTCATTAAAAGTACCATGAGTAAGTAGATTCAATGTATCTCCTAATTTTTATCTTTGATTATCAATTTTGGTAACAATCACGAGAGTTTTTATAAATTTTACGGATTTTAATATAAAAAATCCTTTTCAATACTCCTTCACTCTTAAGAATCTACAGAATGCATTTTCTAAATAAGCGTAGTGGTTAAATTGTGTTGCTAAAACCATAAAAATTACAGTAATGTTCCAATAAAGTTAATTTCGCATAAGAAAAACAATCTACATGCAATAGAAAATTTGATATTTCTCCATTAGAAAAATCACGAGAACATCAATTTCAGATTCAATTTTCTATTTTCATTTGCAAGATTTATTTTCCATTAATTGGCGAATTGTGTCTAAAAATTCACCATTTCGTTGTAAATATATCATATGCAAAAACTACTGAGAAATAAGCTGCTTATTCTCGGCTTACAAAATCTACGCAATGATCCTGAACTCCAGACTAAAAAACATCTTAGAAGTGTTAATTGAGGAAGAGCAAATGAGTTTTAGAAAAAGACGGTGAACCACTGATGGAATTTTAATTCTGCAGAGCGTTATTGAAAAAAATCACTAATTTAATCAAGAAACTCATTTCGCATTCATTGATTTTGAAAATACTTTCGATTGTGTCAACAGAAAGATGATGCAGAACATTATGTACGAAAAAGAATACCTCTCCCCAAACATAAAAATACAATCAAAAGCCTCTAAGTGAGCACAATAATAATCATTGATATGGTTTAAAAGACAAAAAACTGTTAACAAAAAATAAAAGTTCCAGCCAAAGTGCTATCTCTCCAACCCGTTTTAAAGTCTACATTGACGCAATCATTCACCAATGGAAAATGGATCACAAGACAGGAATGCTTGTAGATGAAAGGAATTGAATAAATATAATACTATATGTTGTAGATCTAGTGCTCATTGCGTAGATTGAAGGGGAACCTCTAAAAGGCATTTATGCGACATTGTACATTCTCAGAATATAAATTAAAAATATCGGAGTACAAAACGAAAGTAATAGCTTTCATGGTAACCCAAAAAGTAAGTACTAATTTATGAAATAAAATAATTTTATAACAGACAACCCATTATTAATATTTAGACTGTGGCCTAACATATGACTTCAGCCAGAATGTAGGACAGAAACTAAACAATTTAGTGCTATAAACGAGATAATTATGAAAATTGAACCATGGAGAGACACCCAGTTGAAACTTCGGAATACCATACCTTTAATGACACTTACTGAAGTGAAAAAAGGATGACGACAAAAAAAGAAAATAACAAGATACATGCGCATGGAATGAATTTTTTAAGGGAAGTGAAAGGCTGCATAAAAACAGATCATTTAAGAAACGAAGTCATTAGAACTTTAAAATACTCAACGTAAATGAGATAATAAAGGAGAGTAGAAGGAATTGGAAAGGACCCGTAAATAAAATGGACCAGGAAAGATTACCATTAAAAGTCATAACTAAAATGCTAAGGAAAGAGAGGTATAGGAAGTTCTAGGAAGAGATGGGTATAGTAACAGGCAAACCTTATCCATGGAGCGAAGAGTAATAATAATTTTTTTTAGAACTTCCATTACAAAATATGTACATTAATTCAAGAAATAAATTAGCCAATATTTTCCACATTACATAGGAGGAGAGACATTCAAAGCACTCAGCATCAAAGCGCTCAGAAATTTTGTGAACGCTTATTACGCACTGCTAACATTGCAGATAGCAATGTACTATTAATCTGAGTGAACAAATTTAGCCGTTTTGGAATATTCACACTTGAAAAACCCAAAAAGTTTCAATAAATGATCGTGGGTTTTGGGTTACTCTATGGAATAATTGTATCGTCATATAATCCCGGCGATTTATTAATTTTTTAATGAATTCAAACTTGTCACTTATTAACGATTACTTTAACTAAGTAGGGGAATATAGCTAGAGCTCTAGATCTACTTTCGAATAAGAACTATCTATTTGGGGAATCGCGCATTTATGCAGGATGCATCCAATAAACAACCTGCTGTCTACTGGTATTTGGTTTTGAAATAAGTAAAATCTTAATGGAGATTTTATGATTCGTATATAGCCATCCGTTATGCCCCTTCATCTACTGCCAATTTGTTGTTTTACTCATGAGCGCACTTCCTTATCTGGGCAGTAAATCCTTCAAATGGGCACCGCAATGTTTCGCGGTAAGACTCCAGTGTCGTTAAGGACGAACCCTGCAATTTACTTTGCATACTCGCTTTTCTTATGTAATTCATAACCGAAGCCGTACTATGAGCACCAAACTAGCTGAATATACTGAAAACAGATACTATTGGAATATTGTTGACCTGAAAATGCATAATAATGTGCCCTTAAACCTCTCACAGTATGTCATATAGTAGTTAGTAATAGTGGAGACAAACATTTTACAAGCAACGCTAAAAATCAAGGAAAACACTCAAAGATTATGGTGATTCAATCTGCTTGTGAAGTCACGTTCAAGAGCGCTTAGTAATCTTGGAAAAATAAAGAAATAAATCTTGTTGAGGTTATGATTTCAGAGTTTTATTGGCCTTAAAAACTTTTTAAAAACCTTGAAATTAATGATGTGGGTTACATCTACAGCCAGTCGGTTCTATGACAGAATTAAGAGCAGTGCAAAGAGTACTCCATAACAGAACTACATTCAATGGAAATTAAGTGTTCATTTATTTGAAGCATAAATATCATAGAAATAATAATCACTCTTCAAATTGAAATCATTACACTTTTTTACTATAGATGTACCGGGCATATTTTCGGTGTGAATTTTGTAAAAACCGACTGTATAATATTTTGGACATAATTCTCTTTAAAAAAACACACTGGTACAATTTTCTTATATGTATATATCGTTCCTTGGTGGAGGAAGCCTACTGCATATATATCTACTGCCTCAAAAACCCTATCTTTTGCGTCAAATTCCATGCTTGTTAAAAATTCTCTCATGTATTACTACCCTCAATATCCCAAAATTCCGATCAATTTACTTTATCTCGCGAATATTTTCTTCAGTAATTCTAATATCGTTTTCAAACCCTCCAAAGATGGATCATTAGCACTTGCCGCATACTCCAAATGTGGTTGAACCAACGCAAGATAACATCTTACCTTAACCCTCTTGTTGTATCTTCCAACTCGCCTTATGAAACCAAGTTTTTCATGCGGTCCAACATACCTATGCCTCGTATATATGTGCGCCATTTATGATTTGGAGAAAGAGTGACTCGTAGCTACTTTACTTACTCCGACCTCCTTAACTTGATTCTGTTCATACTATAATGTTTAGTGTGCCATCTTTTACTCCAAAGCCTCATCGAAGTACCGACATCAAGTTTAACTCCATTTCTACCACCATTCCTTACGTTAATCATAAATGATATCTACAAATTTTCTTAAGTCTTTATTTCTCTGTATATTACAATGTCATCTGGGAATAATCTAATTTTTCTGCTGACGCGTGCGGTTATATCATTGATATAGGTTACCCCTGCATGTGCCCTTCATGTGCAGAGCTTGCATACCCTCTCTCTTTGGTAATCAGTCCCTAGGCTGGTTGGCAGCTATCGTATCGTATTCCTCCATAGATCTCTTTATTCTGAGAGTCGTTTCATTTCGGCATAGGATGTGCAGCCGACGTCTTCTATTATTT
>LYUA01002966.1:148328-158755 GCA_002093875.1 Calopteryx splendens
TTATTATTATTTAGTATTTTATTTAGTTTCACATAGGGAGATTATACCAATAGATCAGCACGCACAACGGCGAGAGAGACAGCGCGCATACCGGCGCAACGTTCACGCCTATCAACGTACGTGCCAAGAGATAAACAAACTCTGTAATTATTTTATATTATTTTCGTTTTATTACTGTGGAAATTCATTCCGAGGGGGTGATTGCGATGCCATTCTTTTTCTAACTGCCCCTGGCGTTGAAGGACGTGGATAGTTATATTTACCTTTTTCACGCTTTCGTCACTTCTCCTTTTGGGATCCGACATAAAATCGTCTTCACTTTCACTCATTTTTTTATAATAATATTCGTGAACAACTTAGAAAAAAAAGAGAGAATAAAATATTATTGCTCCGTGCGTGCGAGAACGAGAGAGAAAAAGAGGGAACGAAGGAATGGGAGCCTTAGGTATGCGCTGCAGGTGCACACACAACATCTAGCAGTTAACTGCGACCTTTGAACACTCCAATCCTTGCCTCATACGCCAGACTCCATTACATATATGAAGCTATATTTTTGTCCCACACGCCGCCCCCCTTCTCTCTCTATGCTCCATTCACTTGCAGATGGTCGAACATTACTATATAGGTACATGTGGGAAGCCGAGTATAAGAATTTTTCACTTCCACAAATAGTTGCACAAATACGAACTAATAGAGTGTGTTAATACGATAAATTTTCCTCCGCAGAACATTTTCATCAGGATGTTTCACAAACAGCAACGTATAAAAATAATGCATATTTACAGTCATAGGCAGTTATTGGAGACATAATTCTAATCAACAGTTTCTGAAATTAATGGGCATAAGCACTTAACTGCTAGATAAAATTCGTTTAATACAACCGTCTAGATCGGAGATGAAGCAACGATGCTCCAGGAAATGGGGATGTCTGGCACACGTGGTTCAATCACAGAACTCAGTGGATTACGCATAGTCTCCGTAATTCCACTAAAATGATTGTCTCCAACCCTGTTTACTCATATCCTGTAAATTCCGCCGGACAGCGCTTGGACTGCGTTTCAATTACCAGTCTAGCTGGCGACTAATTCAATGATAGTCGACCTTATTTTTCATAGAACGAACGAAAGAAAAATGCAGTAATTTCTGACACTCCTCCTGTTATAATTATATCGTTTTTAACGCATAAATTTATACAATGCATCAGCCGACAATAGGCACAAAATTTCTGAAAATATTATGTAACATTAAATTATTTTCATTTATTTTACGCCAATGAAAAAAGCATATTTTAGGTTACATTTTCTTCTTATCTAATATAAATGTCATTAATTATTCAATATTCAGTAAAACACTGGATTTAAGATTTCAGCCAATGGAAATTAATTTATAATGGAAGAGAAAGGAAAGGAAAATAGAATAAGCAAATAGGGATTAGAGGTGAATTTACTGAGCTATATTCTCCCCTTCAACTTGAAACTCAGTTATTCAGCGAAATTATAAACATATTTGCCTCTCACAAATCCTTGTGTTTCTTATCATTACACTCATGCTTTACTCCATGGAATTCTGACTACCTCTAAAAGAGATGCCAGCTTAATTAACGGTGGATGCATTTCCGTAAACGTTCGGGTATAATCCAAGCTCTTCTGCCAAAATAATTGACTGAAATATTTTCCTCAAGTATAAGATGACGGTAAGAAAAGAGGAGTAAAATTACTGTGAAAAAGTAAATAAATAAATCAGATAAGATTCATGCAAAAATAATAAAAAAACAATTTTAAGAGTAGAAGCAAATAGTTAGCACCGACTTTATTCAAATAATTACGGGTATCACGCTTGGAATATGAGCTAAAATTTAGCTCGTGGTCTCCTTCTATAAATCTCGATGTATGGTAGATATGCATCATCAACATGGGTTATTAATCCGATAATTGGTTTGCGGGAGCTCTCAAAATTATCCTCTACCTTGAAATCTCCTCATCGCCTCATACCTACCTCCTTGAGCTGACATCGACCATCACCTGCTTCTTGGAATTCATATTCGGTCTCCCTCTGTGTATATTTCCCTCACTGTTTCCTTTCATTATGTCCTCAGCACACGAGGACTGCCTCAGGAGGAGTCCAATTAGTTTCCCTTTGCTTCTTGAAAGTGTCCTTCACGTGCTTCTTCCTCCATCCACTTTCTGAAACATAGCTTCATTTGAACTACTATTCATTTAATTTTCATCATTATTCGATAGAGTCACATTCCAATCACTTCCAATCTACTTCCTTCTACTGCTTCTACTCTCCTCGTTTCACAGCCGTGTATAAGTAAAATCTCCATAGAATGTTCACTGAATCTTTCTGATATCTGTCAGCATTATTTGCCACTAGTAGCAGTATTTTCTGACAGAAAAGCTTCTCCCCCATTCTCATCCTTCCATATTTACTTACAATATCCCTCTTGGTTTTTACCATTTCTAGTGGCCTTACAGCCTAAATAGAATAACTCTTCCTCTAACTACAGTATTTAACTGTCTATTATTTAAGGGGAAACGTTCTCTACATCGACCAAAGGCTTCAATTATTTTATTCTTGTTTATCCTAGTGTGGTCCGAACCCAGAATATGACCCGGAGTGACCGAGAATATTTAGAAATATAATTATCTTTCAAAAGGGGCGATAAAACTATGAAAAGTGTCACTTGTCCTCAATCACATATTTCCGTTTGGGAGGAAGGACGAATTAAATTCTTAAAAAATTTAGGTGCATTTCATAATAAGCGAAAACAATTTAGGACGATCCCGTGAAATGTGTTGAATTCAGTTAATATGCATGCTACAGGAAACCATCCCAAAAATGATCACCGGACGTATTATGATTGACCAAATACATTAATTTCAAGGATCGACTTGGGCAAATATCTAGGCACGAATGAGTGATGCAAGTACTCAGCAGTCAACAAGCAAAATATGTGTGGGGTGCAAGTAGCATTGATACAACAAAAATATTATTTTAATAACTAAAAAGAAAGAATATAATATGTGTGTCGAAGTTCTGAGTACAAGGGCAATAGATTCGAGCAGAAAAAGTGGAAACACTTAAAAGAATGTGGAACGACCATTTGAATGAGGACAAGGCGAATGCTCCTGAGCAGCTGAGGATACGAAAGTTATCAGGATACCAGAATTAAAAAGGAAAAATGAAGCCTTTACGTTGGGCGTCGGTGAAGCTAAAAGAGGAGGAGGATAGTGATGGGAGCAGTAATTGCAAAATTCTTTGATCGTTGGGAAATTAAGTCCGGAGTTAGCTCCAAAGGAAGGAGGAAGAGAAATACCAAGCCAAAGATCGTAGAGAAAAGTGAAGCATTTTTATTCTGGTCATTGTTAAACACAATTAAATAAGAAAAATCATGCCAAAAAAAAGTGTTTACAACAAGGCAAGAATTCTGATATTTACTGAATGGAAGAGAGGTAAGAATGGATCACTCGATCAAGTACCGGAAATAGTAGGGAACGGCGAAATAAGAGGACACTTTATTTTAACGTGGGATTGAAAAGCAATGTTGCGCGAAATTAATTATAAGAGTTAGTTGGAAGAGATATCATTTTGGAATGAGAAGTAAGCGAAATGGGAAATAAATACTATGATAGGGGCATAGTTTCCTAATTACAAGTATCCTAAAACTTCAGACATCATAAAAAATAATCAATTGAATAAAAAGAGAGGGAACAAATATATTAGTTAATATGACTATAACGAAATAAAGTGAGAATAGAAAAAAATTGTAATTCCTATAATAGAATGAAAGGAAACTAATCAAATGGAAAACATAAATAAAAAGCAATGGAATAAGGAAAATTTGTCAAATAGTAGATGAATTGTGAAGCTGAACAAGAATAAAAACGAATCATTTCAAGAGAGCTAAGAAAAATTGCTCTCTTATTGAACTTTATTAGTTCAATTCCCTAGTGTATAATTGAGAAAGTCGAGCCTGAGATATATTTATGTTAAGAAATACTGATTTCTTAAATAGAATACCTGAGAACCTTTATTTCATGATTAATGCAAATTTTACTTTTTTTAGCTAAAACAGGCAAAATTAGTTTACATGACAGTTCTTTAGCCACTTTCAATATTTTAGAATGGCAATACTTTCATGAATATTTGACTTGATTTACATTCAAGATAGTGCAAACCCTAAAGAGAAAAAATTTCAAACAATCATCTCAGGACAGGTGAGTTTGAAAATAGTGTCCCGGGTCAGGAAACGAATAATCATATGAACGATGAAAAGATGAATTTTGACAATTAATGTGGAAGCTATAACACCTTTTTATTTATCATGGATTTATTTCTAATCATGATATGTCTTCCTTTAATTTTCTCTAGATGTTGGGCGACCCAATGTTCTTGATCATTTAGGTTTTACAACAAAAAATACGAGTCGGTCCATTTTCAGAATAATCTATTTGCTTTCCTTTTTATCAATTTGATGAACAAGAAAACCTCTTCAAAATAGTGCCATGTGGGTAATGTATAACTAGCCTCGGAGTATTTTTCTTTAGTATTAAATTATCAAACATTCCTTAAAGACATTAAACAATTAACAAGGACTCAAAGAGGGAAAATATACGATTGAACCACATCGTTATCTTTTTATCACCGTCAACCCATCGCAACCATATAGGACTATTCCAAATATTTAATCTGCAGGACCTCGCATATTTCAATATAAACCATCTGTGTGTATCTGTGTATAATACCATACTGTGAAATACGAAAATATTCATAAAACTACTGGCCGTTATTTTTTTAGATGTGGAACTTTCAACATGAATGTAATGCAAGAAACTAAGAATCAGCCAAAGAAAAAAAAAGACGAAAGAAATTACTCGGTGAAATACCTTAAAAATAGTAAAAACAAATTCTAACTTCTGCATCCCGTTGATGCAAATTTCAACAAATTCTGGTCCCTTAGATATAAATACCGCTAAGACGGACGGAAATGACTCTCACTACACGCTAGGTTAGCCTTGGTGTGCAACGGACGGTTGATCCATTGGGAGATTTCCTTCGCGGTTGAGGGATCTCCCGAGAGCCTGAGCATTTAGACCCCCGCTTCCCAGGAGCCAAGGCCACCCATGTCTCCGTTAGGCATCCTGTGGGGGTAAAGATCCTTCATACGAGCCCACGCCCTAGAACCGCAGTCAATCCGCGGGACAATGCTGCAGATGGTTAGGTGCACATTGACCCTTTGACTCCCATCGTAAACAGCTGACCTATGAATAAAGGTCGTGAATGGAACTCGGTATCTCCTCCGAGCCAGCCGCTTTCAGGTACCTTTGCCTCCGACATGCGCCACTGGCAACCGTAGACCCCGTGGATTGCAATCCCCGCGTGAGCAACGGCTAAACATGCCTGACAAGGTCCGTGGGCACGAAAACAATTTCGGCGATTAAATTGCGAAAATGCTTACAGAAACCAAATTCGCGTGTGCAACCTAGAGTTTTGACTTTTAATGCGTTGGGTTATTTTTTTACGTTTACGGAAGAGGGAGGCTTTTTTACTTGCCAAAGTGGAAGTGAACGGTCAATACAAAAGTGGTTTGTAGAGCAATGAAATTGTCTATAAACTCAAGGACGTAGGAACTGAAGTGGTGAAGAGTGCTGAAACTTTGAACGATGTTTAAGAGAATGCAACTCATATTACATATATTTAAAAACAATATAAACAAAATTTGGGTAATCTATCCCCCGTTCCTTAAATCTCAATCAATATCTGGCCATTGAAAATATTTATTCATAAATTTATGCTTGATTTATGACAATCTTAAATCCATTTCACATAAGATGATTAAAATAATAAACATAGGTTTAAAAAAATTACTGGTATTTTTATAAAATCATAAAGTATCTATTGTACAAACTCTTTGTGGGTACTTTTTAAGAAAAGAGTAAACTGCAAAGTTTAAAATTATCAACATTGTCATTTGGGTCAATAGAATCATTTTCGAATCATCTCTACAATCTAATTTCCGTTATGCACACCACGTGAGTTCAAATTACTTACCTAGATAGTTTTTCTCTACATTTTCCTCCCAGAGCAAAGGATGTACACTTGATTAATAGATGTATAAAATATTTCAAAAATTACAAAAAAGTAACGCTTACCATCTGAAATGAAAACGAGTACTTTTTACGACTTTCTCTTTTAGAGGAAACTAGGTGTGACCGCAATAACTGGCACGATTAAGTATTACCATCATGATTCAAAAAGCATGATATGGTCTACAGAGAAAAAGCAATTAAATCCGTATTTTTTGTGAGTAAAAGATGGCTTATTTTTATATTGAATCCATCAATCTAAGCATAAAGCGCTACGGCTGATTGTGAGCCCAGAGTTAACTTATATATCTACACACTTTAATCCAAAATTAACAAACACACCTTAAAAATAAATAGCTTTATACCCTTTGCTATAGTCCCTATCTAGTGACACTAATTGTCTAGTTTGAATCTATAGTATTTTACTGCAGATATTTCCACAAATTATATTATCAAAATAAGAATACGAAAGAGAGAAATTGGTTAAATGCTGCTCCCTCAGATGTGGTGGTCATCCGTTGCCTTCCACTTCGCAGCTCTGCGGCTGTCATAAGATTGACGAAAAGCCTCCAGTTAAATGAGTATTGCAGGAGTGACTACTGTAGTCTCTCATATAAAGAAGCGCGGTTGCCTCCTCCTCCGGGTCATTGGCGGCCTATTGTTTGGAGGAGGAAACGAGTCACCCCACTTTCCCCCGATTTCGTTGAATATTTTCCTTATGTTACACAAGGATGAATTCATAAGCCATCCGAATACCGCAGCTATATTTTTCAAGACTGCATATTTTTCGAATAAACTCCCTTATTATGCAGTATACCATTAATTCAATAGGCCTTCCCAAAAATTACATCCCAGAAGCTAACCGACGGTATATAATGCATCATAGTGTTAAAATGTTATGCAAAATAATAACGAACGCAATTCGAAGTTAAAAAAACCCACAAATTATTGAAAGGGTAGGACTCAACTTCTTAATAATTTCGCTCCCCATAAGTTCAAGACATCTCACCTCCGGATCAAAGAACAGTATCTTCCTCTTGCCAATTACCTAATGCATATTTATTTTATTGTTTTTCGGGTCCATTTATTTGGACCAAAAATTATTAGCCATATTTTCAAGTATGTATTTAATGGAACGGCATTTTTTAAAGTAGGAGCAATGATCGGAAATGTGAAATAATGCACTCTTCCATAATCCGATTAAGCCGCATTACTGGCTGAGAGCCAACTAGATCCATAGCACGTCCTGGATAGAGTCTGTGAGGTATGAGAGGGAATAAATTACGGGTATATTTGACCAAAACGGTAGTAGCTGTTTGATAAATGGAATAAATAACATTAATGCACAGTCAGTATAAACTGCAAACATAAAGTTGGCCAAAACATGGGGCCAAATTCCTAATAATTGAACACGTGGATGGTTTTTCTGCATTTCGAAAGAACTATTGTAAAAAATGGTTAAATAGATTATGACATTTTAAAGGGGCAACATATTGTGATAGAAAGGTAGTAGACAAAGTATTACTAATGTTAAATATCTACGATGTAGGATATAAATAGTAAATTTAATCTACTCTCCGCACATTATAAATTTTGGCGAAATACGATGGATATTCGGTTCTTGTTGAGTATTTTGGGTTATATTAAGGGAGAAATGGTGAGGTATAACTGGATCATTCAAGAATGTTCTGCATTCGTAATAGGAAAATGAGGAACGCTGATTTGGTAATGTGGATAACATGGATGAGATTCAAATTTCCATATCGATACGTGAGATAAGAGCAAATAGTAGTCTGAAAAAGACTTTGGTGTATGTGGTTGAGAAGGCTCTCGTGACAAAGAATATAACTCTTTGTCTCAGAAAATGGAGCTTGCATATAGCATATAATGGAGGTGAAATAGTAATATGTGCAAGGATAGTGTAGCATGTTATAAGTTAATAAAAAGGATTAATTTTCCCGAAATATCCTAAAATAAGGTATATTTTAACCGGTCCACCCTAAAGGGAACGACGCTAAAGATGTTAATAGTAGTTTTGCATAAATATTTGCATGATATTTCTTTTAAAAAATTTGAAATTCTCTCCTTAAATGTTTTTTTTTTTAACTGCATAAAAATATTAGTCCATTTCGAGCCACTAAAATTTTATTGAGATACTTATTTCCATACGAAGTCGAAAAAATAAATATTTTCCATTTACTTGTAAGCTCGGTAATTCAATCCTCTGTAAAGAGATTTTACATCACAAAATTTAATGGCGTCATTGAAAATACATTATTAAGTTTGAGGCCGGACTTCGTGGAATTGATTCATATTTGATTAATGCTGAAAACACTTTTTAATTTCCCACACTATATTACAATTCAGAAAACCCTATCGATCTTTCAATGACTTGGCGTCACTCGGGTCATTGCGTAACGGAGTGAGCTCTTGAAAATGACGCAAACCGGCCGGTCCTCTTGGATTAAAAATATAGAATGGTAAATTAAAAGGAGTGTTTTTCATTGAATTAGGTCACGGTAACTAGTTCAAACATATGGATCTGATGTTAATGTATTTATAAAGGTAACTTATATGATGTCCACGGTTTTACTCGTTTCTTCCTTTTTGCAAGATATAGTTACATAGTAATTGCAGAAAATTGTTGAAAATCAGCTAAACCGTTTATTCTCTAACATTAGATCGTTCGATTGTCCTCTCGTCGGCTGGGATTAATGTTAATCAAATAATTACTCACTTTCCCACTTTTTCCTCACTGAAGTAAAATTACATTAATTATAAATTATTTTAACTTTATTCGTGATTTTTTGAGTCCCATCGTATAAACGTTTTGATTTTTTTATTATATAATAGTTAAAAATATAATATTCACTTGAGTTTTATTACAAGCATTATTTTAATGACCTCATCAGCCACCATCCCTAAACTACAATAATTAATATTAAATAATATAATTGATACATATACAGTAAACAAGTATAACTTGTTCTTATAATTGTTTAAACATAAATAGCAATGTTTTACGGTTCATTTCTTAAACGGTGATCAAAATATTCAAACTAAAAAGCCTGCATGCATCGGTCGCAGCTGCATACTTCTGGTACAATTAAGAATAAAACTTATGGTAGACTGTGGCCGTGCAAAAAGATTAAGCCGAAAAAGATTGCCTCCCAACTGAAAACTGGAAACAGAGGAGTAAATGAATAAAGTAGAAGGCATGAGGGGGGAGGGAAGGGAGGGAGTTGGGGGATGCAAGAGACTGAGGAAAGAAGGGGAGAAATGAGTGTCTTTCTAGAAAGGTAAGGGAGAGGGGATAAGGCACGGAGTAATGAAAACTTTCCTCCCAAAACCCACAGAAAACTTTCCCAAGAGGGAAAAAGGATTGAGGTCAATTTCATTTGCAAAGGACGTTGCTGGGGAGGCCATTGGATTATAAGGGAACACTTTAAAAAGAAGATGGAGGAAGTGAAGGAAGGGGTTAAGACTAGGGATGGAGACGGAAAAATAAATGCATTTCGGATGAGACAAGTATTATGAACGGAGTAGTACTGAAACGAGAGAAGGAAAATGATGGAGTTTAGCAATATACTAAATGAAAATTCGATCCAGAAAAGTAATAAAATTTAAATTATTTACTGCAAGAAAAAGAACACGTTCATCTGGGAAGGAGCTTACTTTTACGATTGAGTAAATGAGTAAAAGTAGTTACATGGTCAAATATTGTTCCAAAAAATTATGCGATAATTTAGTGATAAAGAAGGTCAATTATTCCACATTAGAAATGGCATATTTATGAAAGATAAACATTGGGAAAATTACTTCATGCATGTCCAAAATTCCAGTAGGTATATAAGAATTGATTGCAAACAAATTATGCGTGGGACATCCAAGTGGAAGGCCATGAGATACGCAACATGCAATGGTTGTCAAATACCGTCCAAAAGGCTACGTTTAGTGGAAGATTACCTATCATGATTTCATTTTAGCTTTCCTGGACGAGGTCGACAATTTGTAGAGTTCTATTTGAATACATGAG
The DNA here is from genome assembly GCA_002093875.1 of Calopteryx splendens. Taxonomy (NCBI): domain Eukaryota; kingdom Metazoa; phylum Arthropoda; class Insecta; order Odonata; family Calopterygidae; genus Calopteryx; species Calopteryx splendens. The sequence continues at coordinate 158,454 of LYUA01002966.1, forward strand.
AAAAACACGCCCAACAAATCTTTGCGCTCCATAATAAATGTATTTAATTCCAATTGTTTCTCTACATTATAGCATCTCAGTGCTCTCCTGAATATGCTACACTGCAATGGAACCATTTAAAATACATAATTTTTTTTGCGGGACGCAAAGTTTTTTTGCTCGTTTTCTAAATATATTTTCATGGTGAAAATAATCTTAAGATGCAACTCTTTAAGAATTTACTTCCGGAGAGTTTTTTTGGAAATAACTCTTGCTAATATATATATATATATATATATATATATATATATATATATATATAT